>CM069866.1:44249915-44252116 GCA_036172795.1 Pelodytes ibericus | reverse complement strand
AGCCTATCTAGTACTGTAATACATTACAGTACAAAGAAATTAATCCATAAAACAGTGCAGACAGAAAAACATACTGTTGCTGTGCAAGATTACTGCTTACACAGTGATGAATGGCAGGGAAGGGGTTAATACACAGTGAATAAAGACTTTCATAAAACCTGACAATTTTATAAAATGTTATTTTATATCACTAATACTGATCTGTCTCTTTCCGTCACAAAAATGTAAGTGAGGAGAGGGAGGCAGATCAATATTTGTGAATACACACACCAACCCACTTCACATATACACCACACACACACACACACACACCAACCCACTTCACATATACACCACACACACACACACACACACACACACACACACACACACACCACACACATATCCACCACACACACACACACACACACCAACCCACTTCACATATACACCACACACACACACACACACACACACACACACACACACACCCACTTCACATATACACCACACACACACACACACACTTCACATATACACCACACACACACACACACACTTCACATATACACCACACACACACACACACACTCACACACACACCACACACACACCACACACACACCAACCCACTTCACATATACACCACACACACACACACACACACACACACACACCAACCCACTTCACATATACACCACACACACACACACACTTCACATATACACCACACACACACACACACACTTCACATATACACCACACACACACACACACTTCACATATACACCACACACACACACACACCAACCCACTTCACATATACACCACACACACACCAACCCACTTCACATATACACCACACACACACACACACCACCCACTTCACATATACACCACACACACACACACACACACACACACACACACACTTCACATATACACCACACACACACACCAACCCACTTCACATATACACCACACACACACACACACACACCAACCCACTTCACATATACACCACACACACACACACACCAACCCACTTCACATATACACCACACACACACACACACACACACCAACCCACTTCACATATACACCACACACACACACACACCAACCCACTTCACATATACACCACACACACACACACACACCAACCCACTTCACATATACACCACACACACACACCAACCCACTTCACATATACACCACACACACACACACACACCAACCCACTTCACATATACACCACACACACACACACACCAACCCACTTCACATATACACCACACACACACACACACACCCCAACCCACTTCACATATACACCACACACACACACCCAACCCACTTCACATATACACCCCACACACACACACACACACACACACACACACACACACACACACACACCCAACCCACTTCACATATACACCACACACACACACACCAACCCACTTCACATATACACCACACACACACACACACACACCAACCCACTTCACATATACACCACACACACACACACACACACACCAACCCACTTCACATATACACCACACACACACACACACACCAACCCACTTCACATATACACCACACACACACCAACCCACTTCACATATACACCACACACACACACACACACACACACCAACCCACTTCACATATACACCACACACACACACACACACACACCAACCCACTTCACATATACACCACACACACACACACACACCAACCCACTTCACATATACACCACACACACACACACACACACACACACCAACCCACTTCACATATACACCACACACACACACACACAACCAACCCACTTCACATATACCACACACACACACACACACCAACCCACTTCACATATACACCACACACACACACACACACACACACACACACCCACTTCACATATACACCACACACACACCAACCAACTTCACATATACACCACACACACACCAACCCACTTCACATATACACCACACACACACACACCAACCCACTTCACATATACACCACACACACACACACACACACACACACACACAACCCACTTCACATATACACCACACACACACACACACTTCACATATACACCACACACAAACACACCCACTTCACATATCCACCACACACAAACACACCCACTTCACATATCCACCACACACACACACACACACACCAACCCACTTCACATA
>CM069866.1:42762415-42777415 GCA_036172795.1 Pelodytes ibericus | reverse complement strand
TGTGTGTGTGTGTCTGTGTCTGACTGGATGTGTGTGTCTGACTGGATCTGTGTGTCTGTGTCTGACTGGATGTGTGTGTCTGACTGGATCTGTGTGTGTGTGTGTGTGTCTGACTGGATCTGTGTGTCTGTGTCTGACTGGATCTGTGTGTCTGACTGGATGTGTGTGTGTGTCTGACTGGATGTGTGTGTGTGTGTGTGTCTGACTGGGGATGTGTGTGTGTGTGTGTGTGTGTGTGTCTGACTGGGGATGTGTGTGTGTGTGTGTGTGTGTCTGACTGGGGATGTGTGTGTGTGTGTGTGTGTGTCTGACTGGGGATGTGTGTGTGTGTGTGTGTGTGTGTGTGTGTGTGTGTGTCTGACTGGGTGTGTGTGTGTGTGTGTGTATCTGACTGGGTGTGTGTGTGTGTGTGTGTATCTGACTGGATGTGTGTGTGTATCTGACTGGATGTGTGTGTGTATCTGACTGGATGTGTGTGTGTGTGTGTGTGTGTATCTGACTGGATGTGTGTGTGTGTATCTGACTGGATGTGTGTGTGTGTGTGTGTATCTGACTGGATGTGTGTGTGTGTGTGTGTGTGTGTGTATCTGACTGGATGTGTGTGTGTGTGTGTGTGTATCTGACTGGATGTGTGTGTGTGTGTATCTGACTGGATGTGTGTGTGTGTGTGTGTGTGTGTGTATCTGACTGGATGTGTGTGTGTGTGTGTGTGTGTGTGTCTGACTGGATGTGTGTGTGTGTGTGTGTGTGTCTGACTGGATGTGTCTGTGTGTGTGTGTGTGTGTGTGTCTGACTGGATGTGTCTGTGTGTGTGTGTGTCTGACTGGATGTGTGTGTGTGTGTGTGTGTGTGTGTGTGTCTGACTGGGTGTGTCTGACTGGGTGTGGGTGTGTGTGTGTCTGACTGGGTGTGTGGGTGTGTGTGTGTCTGACTGGGTGTGTGTGTCTGACTGGATGTGTGTGTGTGTGTCTGTCTGACTGGGTGTGTGTGTGTGTCTGACTGGGTGTGTGTGTCTGACTGGGTGTGTGTGTGTGTCTGACTGGATGTGTGTGTGTGTCTGACTGGATGTGTGTGTGTGTCTGACTGGATGTGTGTGTGTGTCTGACTGGATGTGTGTGTGTGTCTGACTGGATGTGTGTGTGTGTCTGACTGGGTGTGTGTGTGTGTGTGTCTGACTGGGTGTGTGTGTGTGTGTGTGTCTGACTGGATGTGTGTGTGTGTCTGACTGGATGTGTGTGTCTGACTGGATGTGTGTGTCTGACTGGATCTGTGTGTGTGTGTCTGTGTCTGACTGGATGTGTGTGTGTGTGTGTGTGTGTGTGTCTGACTGGGGATGTGTGTGTGTGTGTGTCTGACTGGATGTGTGTGTGTCTGACTGGGTGTGTGTGTGTGTGTGTGTATCTGACTGGGTGTGTGTGTGTGTGTATCTGACTGGATGTGTGTGTATCTGACTGGATGTGTGTGTGTGTGTGTGTGTGTGTGTATCTGACTGGATGTGTGTGTGTGTGTATCTGACTGGATGTGTGTGTGTGTGTATCTGACTGGATGTGTGTGTGTGTGTGTGTGTGTGTGTGTATCTGACTGGATGTGTGTGTGTGTGTGTGTATCTGACTGGATGTGTGTGTGTGTGTGTGTGTGTGTGTATCTGACTGGATGTGTGTGTGTGTGTGTGTATCTGACTGGATGTGTGTGTGTGTGTGTGTGTGTATCTGACTGGATGTGTGTGTGTGTGTATCTGACTGGATGTGTGTGTGTGTGTGTGTGTGTGTATCTGACTGGATGTGTGTGTGTGTGTGTGTGTGTGTGTATCTGACTGGATGTGTGTGTGTGTGTGTGTATCTGACTGGATGTGTGTGTGTGTGTGTGTGTGTGTGTATCTGACTGGATGTGTGTGTGTGTGTGTGTATCTGACTGGATGTGTGTGTGTGTGTGTGTGTGTGTGTGTGTGTATCTGACTGGATGTGTGTGTGTACAAAAATAAGGTGTAGCAGGTTTCGCACTCAGAAGTGGAGGGTGCACGGAGAGGACTTTCAACCTAGTCCCCCAAATCAGAATAAAGCATCGTTTATTGTGTAAATATTTGACTGACTCACTGACTGCATGTGATGGTGTTTATGTGCTGTTGTCTGGCTCCTATATTTTTTAGCTGGCTCCTAAAACTCAGATAAGTTTGTCAAGCACTGCACTAGCGCATGCTGGCACATACTAGGCAGGCATTGGGCAGACTAGATGGACCGAATGGTTCTTATCTGCCGACACATTCTATGTTTCTATACACGTGTACTCCTACTGCTGAACATCAGGAACTGGAAGCTGGGGGGAGGAGTTATCTGCCGGCTTCTCTGAGCTGCTTCCCCCACACTCGGCTCGTTATCTGATCAATAGGTAACGGGCAGCAGAGTGTGGGACAAGGTAGCTGCAAGATCCAAGAGCCAGATTCTAGTCGCCATGGCTACCTGGCGCCCGGTGTTCTTTGAGCTCTGGCTTAAGCGGCTTTTTCTTTTACATTTCGATGTGCCTGATAATTGTAATCATCTTGTGAGTTTTTATCATTAAACTGCATGTCTGTGAAATTTACCATATACAGTCTATGCTATGTTTGTTTTCTTTATTTCCATCCCTCATATGCATCAAACACAATTAACCCCTTCGCTACAATGGACGTCCTGCCGGGAACTCCGCACATCCTCCGCTTTAACTTTTCCTCCCCATGGAGTGATCATGGGCGCCATATTAACGGAGCAGCATGCTCCGTCAATATTGCTATGCCCTCTTGTGGTCAGAGCTTCGGAAGTGAAAGAAAATTCACTTCCATCACTTTGAATATGTTGCTTGAATGCCCCTAGAGGCAGCAAGCAACATTGCAATGTTAAAAACAAAAACAAAAACAAAAAAACCCAGATTTAATTAGCTAAAAACTAGGATTAGGGCTAGACTAGCTGTTAGGGTTAAAATTAAATAATTTTTAGCATAAGGGATAGGGTTAAAATTAAATTAAAATATATTAAGGGATAACATAAGGGTTAGAGTTGGGGTTAAATTCGGGTTGGGGTCAAAAGGTCAATATTGGGAAAAAAACACTTTGTTTTTTTGCCCCATAACTCGCAAAAAACCCCCAGAAAAATATGGAAACATACATATTTCTTAACTGGGGACAACATATAGAAACTATTTAGATGGGGTCTTTTATAATTGTATTTGTGTAATTATATTTTAGGTCAAAATTAGAAAAAGTGTATTTCTTTTTGTTTTTTAAAAAATTCATCATAGTTTATGATTTTTGTAGTAAATTTATAAGATATGATGAACATAATGGTATATAATGAAAGCCTTTCTTATGACTATAAAAACAACATATAATTTGTGTGGTACAGTATGTGAGAGAAGAAAATAAAAACTAATTACAAACACCCCAGAAATGTCAAAACAGCCATTGTCACCAAGGGAAAGTCGAGTTAAAAATGTCTTGTCACTAAGGGGTTAATAAACTGTATGGACTTTTCCTTTTAAAATATGTAGAAATCAAAGCAGCACAAATAAATATTTTAACACACAAATGCAGCACAAACGAATGGTATATCTGTTTTTAAAATGTATTAATGTGGGGTGCAAAGTGGGCGGAGTTTGTTCATTTATAATCAACACTTCCCAGAACAAAGCTTCCACAAACGTTAATTTTGCAGCACAAACTTAGCACAAATTAATGGTATATTTGTTTTTAAAATGTATTAATGTGTGGGGCGGAGTTTGACCATATATAACACTTAATATCTCCCAAACCAAATTGGCACAACCATTAATTTTTGTAGCGCAAACTAATAGTATATTTGTATTCACATTTTAAAAACATGGGGTGCCAATTTTACACAGCAGATTCCAATTAGATTGTGGGTTACATAATTTTCTCTGTCAAAAAAACAAACGGTTATAACTAAAAAACCAAAGCAGCACAAATACAAATTTAAACAACACAAACTGGGTAATCACAGGTATGGAGCAGGGACAAGAACTAGGGAGTGCTGGAAAAGGTGAGAGACGGGAGCCGGAATTCATGAACATGGGAAGCCAAAGCTTATTCAGGAGCTGTGAAAAATGAAAACCGTACTGGACTGGTACTTACAGGGATGAAGCTCAATATCCGAGCACCGACAGGATCTTCCTGGTGTTCTTTATAGGACGCGTAAGAGGAGCAACCCAGTTCCATAGGTGGAGTCCCAACCTTCTTCCTCCGAAGGACAACCAGGGAGTAGAGGAACACCCAACGTAGTCCCTGTCCCGATTGCAGGGAACCCTGCCATAGTGTGCATGCGCACAGCTATGTAGTTTTGTCAAGTCTATGATGATGCAGCTGGTTGCCATGGCAACTGGAACGAGAACCTGGGTATGCGACACACGTCCCTAGTCTCCGTCTGATGACTAAGTAGCCGGGACTACAGTACCCCGATCTTGGGTGCCTCGCGCTATATGTTATATAAAGCTTCACTAAAGTTTAAGATCCTATCTTCTTTTGCCATGGTTACCTCAATTTATCATTTGTAACCTGCTGCAAACTAGGCTTTCATAATATGTACAACATAAGTTATGGGGAAGTAAAAGCAGCATAATAACACTTAAAACACCTAATCTATACTGATCTGACTTTTTGTATTTCATAAACCGATCTTTGCTTCTTGCACAAGTCAGCAGACCTGTTTTTCTTCCCATTCCAGGTGGCACTAGGCGAGAGAGGACTCCACCTATCAGGTAGGGCAGGAACAAGATAAAAAGGTTGACATCACCCTCCCTCAACAGTGTTGTTCCTGCCCTACTCTTGTAGAGACAATCCTTTTTTCTTTCTTACTCTCCTATTAAGGGCTGCCATGGACATGAAGGAGCTCCTGATGCCTCTGAGCAACTGGCTCTACACATGGGACAGTACTGAAGAAACCCATCAGTCAGTCTGAAATGATTTGTATCTCCCAGGTTTTTGTCTGCAGTGTTTTGTGTATTGATCTGGATTTTGTATATTCCTACTTCCTTTTTACCTTTTTTTTAATGTATTGGACTTTATATCTATTAAAAGGTGTCTGTTCGCAGAGGTACTGATCCTCCTGCTGAAGATTCTATTCTTAAAAATACAATGTTTGCTTGCTCCAACAGCAGAAAAACCTTTAGTGTTCCTTCCATGAAGTTATTTTCTGCCTGCACCTGGGAATCTGCAGCTGAATTCAATAACTGGCTCAGAGAGGAGTTAGTCTCATCTCTACATCTCTAAAATCCTGGATCTCCTTAAGGGCATAAAACCTGCTACACTTGAGGCACAGATCATTGCTTTAAGTTCTTGTATGGATTTCCAGCTTGCGGAACACCATTGGTTCAGCGGTTTCTCCAAGCTATCTACAAACTTCAACCCCATTGTGTTCCATCCGTATGTTCCTGTATTTGACTCTAGTCCCTCAGCAATTGTCCTTTGCATAACCTTGATGATCAACTTAACCAGAACTATAAAACTAGATCTTAATCCTAACTATTGGTTTATTTTTTTCATTTATGTTTCTAGTTGTAATTTTGCTGACTGATGCTATAGGCAGTCTAGCAACTAAAGCGGAACTGATGAGTCACAGCTTCCGACAGGCATTTTTTTCAGTATAGAATGATGCTTCCGTACGGAAGCATCGTTTCAATACCGTGTGAGCACTATAAGCGGAAAAAAAAATCCGCTTTCAGTGCTCGTTTTGACACAGGACGGACTAGATCCGTCCTTCGTCACTAACACCTCGCCACACAGGACGGACCTGTGTCGGCAAGGTGTTAAATACCCATGCCCACAACTGAGTTTTGGACATGTCCACCTTTTTGTTTTTGTTTATTGTATATTTGTGAAATGGAAAATAATTTAGTTGTATATCTGACAAAGTATCATTTACTTTATAGAATTTATCAGAATTATTTACAATCTGTTAAACAATTTGATAAATGACACATTGACACAAATTAATATTTAGATCAGTTTATAACCGAATGCAAATAAAGTGTGTGTGTGTGTGTGTGTGCGCGTGTGTATATAATTATATATATATATATATATATATATATATTATAACCCCATAAGTCAGCTTGAAACACCTTGAATCATTGATTTTTAAATACATTTGTTCCCCCATTGTTAGATTTTGTTGGTTCTAAGAAGTGTTTTTTTTTTGTTCCCATTAGAGTTTAAGGAACCAGTCAGATAACCGTGCATAAAATAATATCCAAAAATAACTTCAAAGTCTTTTATTTGTTTATGGACCATTGTAGTAAAGCAGTCATCCTAGATGAAATCCATTCTAAAACATTTCTGTGTATGATTTTTGTATATTTTTTAGTACAGAATTAGAATTTGTAATTGTTTTTATCCCTTGTAACAGATTTCCTGGTACCCCAACCGGGTACCTCCGTTAAGCTGGATGAATAATCCACAGGAACCTCCAAAAGTTCCCCTTAAGTAGTTGACAAGACAAGGATAAAGGGTAAATCAAGAAGAACACTTTATTTCAGTTACTCCAGGGCACTTATACTTTTGTACATCTTGATAACTTTGTGAGTAAACAATGAAAACTTAAACGGATTAACACTGCACAATGGATGATACAATTAAACCTGGGGCGAATAGTTTCACCAAGCAATGGGTGGGGGGAGCCATGCTGAGTCCTTTTTTTCAATTCCTTTAAACCCATTGGACCGATGAGCGGAGTTCCTAATTTTTTAAACCCCCTTTGTGAGCGACCAATAGAATGGTTGCCTATGGTCTAAGTGACCAATTGCCAAAGTACAGACTTGGCTGAAAGCAGACGATAGCTCCAAGCTTAACCTTAATTGGGTCTGGTTGCTTAAGGTGCTATGCTGCCGGGAAACTGTAACTATACCAAAAAGGGTATATATATATATATTTTCGCCTAACCTTTAGGATGTATAATAGTCATTTGGAGATGGAGCTACTTGCTATTATAGACTCTGTACTAAACTGGAGAAATGAAACACACCACCTGGTACACAGAAGAGATGGCTTCCCCTGTCACTCTCCCCATAAACCCCAGTTCCTGCGACATACTCCTATTAAGTTAAACACTCCCATATGATATGGCATGGATAAAAAGGTGTTTCAAATAACTACGAGGTGTGTGTGTAAATATAAAATTACTTGATCATAAAATATGTTGCCATTATAAAAAGTATGTGACTTGGTAACCATTTGGTTGCTTATAGGATTTAATTATAGGATTAAAGCAGTGTGTTAAAACAAATGATTATATTTGGTGTAATAGTATTATTATTTGTGTAATCCTATGTGTTTTTAGGAAAAATACACACCAGAATTGAGCCCTCTCTACACCGAGAAAGCTGGCTTGCAATGTGAAATGTTATAATAACTATCGTAATCCATTTATCAGTCTGACAATATGGTTGCCCTATGTGTTATAGTCTAAGATTCCATTATAGTTTAAAGATTTAAGATAAGTAATACCATGTGATTAGGCTGCCTACATTCTTTGTAGGTATTCCACACTGTTTTATATGAAACCTGGGCACCTCTCATCCGATGCCTAACGGGGGTGGAAGATGTGTTCCTTGGATCTCAAGGAATGCAATATAGAAAAGCAGGCCTCTTTTGTCGCTTGCATTAGAAACACATATTAAGATTTAGAAAGTTTCAAAACCCTACTTTAATCAAATGTAGTTTATAATTTAGTTGAATTCTTTTTTTATATTTCTTTTTCTTTGTAACTGACCAAATTAGTTTATAAAATGCAACTTTTCTTATGAATGTTTGTTTGTTTTTCTAAAGCAGGGCTTGACTAATTTAAATTTTAGGAGCCAGAAAATGTTTTTTTTAGGAGCCAGACAATGGTATCGGTCACACAAACATACACACCTCTCACATACTCCAAAGTCAGCGGTTTTTATTTTTTGAGAAAAAATAAATTTCATAATGTGTCCACTATCCTGGATTCTTTATCTCATTGCAGGTGAGGGGGGCATTAGTGCTGCTGTCGGCTTTTCATTCATCTTCCTGCTGAGTGCCGGGAGTCACGAGACACTAGGCACTCAGACACTCGAACATGGAGGCGCTTGCTGTCTGTGCAATCTGCACAGACTCCTCCCCTCCCTCACGCTGCAAAAAAAACAACCAGATCGCAGCGGCAAGGGACTCCACGTCTAGCGCCGGGTCTAATTTCCTGGTCGCCATGGATACCAGGGTTTGTCGAGCCGTGTTCTTAAGGTTATTGGACATCCAGACTTGGTGCAATGATGGGAATTTAGTGGACACTCTTATACTATTGCCTTAAAGTTATGAGAGCACTAGGTCATAAGGTTAATCAAAAGAACCTCCATCAAAGTCTGCTTCCTCGGGATTCCCCCCCCCCCCACTAGCTGATATCCGTGAGATTAGCCCGGGACCCCACCGATATCTCCAGACACTCAAAATAGTAGATGAGACGTAGTGTAGAATAAAGAACTGCTTTATTGTGAAACATACAGACTTCTATACTTCATGGTTGGCAGTTGCACCAGAACTTCTAAAAAGCAGCTTGAGAAGCATATAAGAGGAACTTAAAGCAGAGATGGTAGATAATGCTCCAGATCTCAAAAAGGTATTACAAGCCTTCTCCAAATGGATGAACGCTGCCGAAGACAATGTGGAAGCACTGGCAGAGCAATGTAGATCCTTTACAAGAAACAAACGTTTTGTGAAAAAGAGTTGAGTCTCTGGAAAATTTTGTCATATGGAGTACTGATCTAGGCGATACAACTTAAGATTTTGTAACATTAAGGATAATTCTCAGGGAGATCTTTTCAACATTGTCTTGAGGTATTTAAAAATAACTGGAGCTACCCATAGACTGCCATAACAAAATATTGGATAGGTGCCACAGGCTCCCAAGACCATAGAATATCCCATTGGAAACTCCTAGAGACATAATTATGTACCTCCATTCGTTTCAATTAAAGAGCAAGTTATTAGCCTTTTTAACAAAAGAACAAAGAAGACAAATTTAAGGATGCAATAGTACTTATAGAACCCTCCTATGCAACAAGGACTAGAAGGAAGATTTTCAGCACGGTCATCAATACCCTGAGAATGGTATAAGATACAGGTGGCACTATCCATCTAAATTAAGTGTCTTTTGAGGACTTCACACAATGTTTAGATCTCTCCCAAGGAGAGATTTAAAGGAAAGAAGGAAATATAATCAGATATTTTCAATTTTTTTTTTTTAGGTTTTCACAAAGCCCCTATTAGATGAGTCAAGACACTATATGGGTTTTCACAGTACCTAAGGGAATAACTGAGAGAACTTAAGAGGAGGGGACACAGAAAGATAGGGGAAAAAGTGCTAAATGGTTATTACACACTCCAGACTTTTAAGATCACAAAGCACTTTAATATATAATGCATAGTTAATAAATTCACAAATAAATAGTTATAAACAAGTTATGATGGAACATGAGCCCTATTAGCATTTAAGGGAAACCATTTAGATAAGTCATAAGTAGAAAGGGGAAAAGGAAAATCGTAAAAGATCAAGGGTGAAACACACAAGGGTAAATAAAAATAAAGAACACAATATTGCACTTTAAACACAATCATAAAGAGTTGGTAATTCCACAATGAGGGATTATAAATGGAAAAACAAACATCTCATAGTTGGTCAATATTCCTGTATTTTGCTCGTTATATGCCACCCTCCACCCCCTTCCCCTGTACTTACCTCTTTGCTCCGTTTCCCCGGTCATCTCCTCTGTGCAGTCCTTGGAGGGGTAACATTGGAGGGGTACACAGCCACCGGATATGACGTAAGGTCATATCAGGTCGCAATTATTATAATTTAAAAAAAAACTTTTTTGAAGCCACGCTTCTCCCTCAGCACGCGGCCCGGCTGAACAGAGCCCGGGGTTTGGGACCCCTGTTCTAAAGGATATAATGTGCACATCACTATAGATGGTAAATAACCTCATCACACTTTCATTATCAAGTGGGTGAAACCAAAGGAACCAGTTTAGAGACTCCGATGTTAAACCGATGTTTGCAGCTAGTACCCGGAGTCATTTAGCTGTGTGCAGGACTGTTCTTGGTGCGTATTCTATTGAGGACAATCCACTCTCTATGATTACTACCCTATTGGTGGAATGCCTTAAACACCCAATGGGACTTCTGCGGCTCTGCTTGTGGAATGAGCCTGAGAAGATCAAGGGGGAATTGAACTCTCCTTTCCACAAGGCCTATATCCTTGAACTGACTGGTAGGGTTACGTTACACCCACCGAGCCTGGACTTGGTCAGCTTACATATTTTTTCCTCCTCTTTTCCTGTTCTATTTGGCTTTAATGTATATGTTAAAAGGGTGGAGGAGAGGGACATTGTTAACTCATCGGGGAGGAAACTCACAACATGGACAATAGTACTGTACACATACGAAAAAGAAAGGAATGGGGTAAAACAAAAGACAAACAAAAAAAAAAACATATAAAGATACACCTATACATCCATATGTTTTAGTTAGTAAGCTGGAGACTGCTGGTAACAGGTCTGCCAACTCATTGGGTGGCGCATCTTAATACAGACAGTCTCTCACCGCAAGGTTTTGTATATATTTTGTATATTTCTCTTCTGAACTTCACTCCTATGTTTGGACTCTGCGTGTACTGGCATCTCAGGATCTATCAAACATTTATAACTGAGCATTAGGTTTATTTGTAACTATAGATTTATGATCTCACTATTGTGTTGACCTTACTGAAAGGATATCAATAACAAACCACTCATATATGGATTTGGGTTACTGTGTTTATTCTTTCTGCTTTTACAGTTAGCCTTGACCTCATTCTCACAGTATAAGCTTTTTACCACGTGTTATAGAGATAAATTATCAGGCGAATTGTGTGAAGCAGTGTCGTAACCCCCACAACTGCTTAGACCTTTACCTGCCATTCCAGAATTCTCCCCTAACTCGGGCTCAAGAATCACTGGTATACCTCTACAATGACCACCGTTAACGCAATTCGGATATCAGAACTGGAGCAGAGACAAGGCACCATTGAGGAGACGACCCAACATCTATGTTTGGAACTTCAAAACCAACAACTGGTCACAGCCAGCCTCCAGGAGAAGGTGGATGATCTTGAGAATAGGGGCCATAGAAATAACCTCCCTTCCTGGCCTTGCCTGAATCCAACCCTCAGGCTGAGCTTACCCACATGTTCCAACAAGGGCTACCAGATGCATTGCGGATGCTCAGGCAACAAATTGTAAGAGCTCATCTTGTAGGCCCAGAGCCACAAGAAAAAACCACAAGGCTTAGACCTATCATTGCAGACAAAGAAGCTGTTCTGGCAGGGTACCGCAAGAATAATGAGCTTGTTTTCCCTTAAACGTGTGCTGGTGTTTCAAGATTACTCTGCAGCCGTGTCAAGCAAACGTAGGGAGTTTTCATCGACTTGCCAAATCTCTTTGGTTGTAAGATCCGGTTTGCTCTAATCTATCCTGTTCGACTGCGAGTGACTTGATGGCCACAACAAATTTTTTGACTCACCACACCAAGCTACCGAGTTTCTCAAAACCATTTCAAGTAGTGGTTGAGGCGTCCCAGTGAGAGAATGAACTTCAAGTTGTGCGTCCAAAGGTCAGTTGGTTAGTTATCGTAAATTTCCCCCCCCCACACCTGTTATTCATAGGTTTATGGTTGATTTCTCCATAACGACTTCAGACTTTTATGACCAGATTGACAAGGGCTACTTTACTTGCTGGCTGGGACAAGGGAGGATCCACCCAATTTAAATATTGGTACTGCATCGCATCATGGGAAAAAAGGGCTAATCACCAGCAACCATCTACCATCATACCCCACAGGTACTTGTATTGTAATACTAATATTATGGAACGTGAATGGCCTCAACACTCCGATTTAAATGGAAGAAAGTCGCTAACCACTTAAACAGACTATGTCCAGACGTTTTATTTTTGCAAGAGACCTATTGGAAACGCTCTAGCTGAATTACAGGATTCATGGATTGCAGATTGTTTCAAGAAAAATTATAAGTGAAAGGCGAGGGGGGCCATTGTGTTTAGTAGCCAAATATCTTATGAAGTTCATAGGTGTATAGTTGATACCCAAGCAAGGTATATTATATTAGCGGTCACTATCAAGAACCAAATAATGGATTTTAACTTGGGTTAAGATCCTAAATAAAACTGAATTTTTTTTTTTTTTGCATTTTGAACACACGTGAGTGCCAAGCCATCTCCCCCTTGTTTGGATATGGGTCTGACCTTCACCAGTTCCACACTGCTCCCCTTCATACTTAACCCTTCTACTTAGTATGGTACTGCAGCCTTCCCTTTTACTCAGTGGGCTAGAACAAATGTCACCGCTATTGGACCACTGCTCAATCGAACTAGGAAAAAAATGTTATCCCTAGATTCCATAAAAACTAGTTTCCCCACTCTGTTGATCACTGTAACAAGTTCCCATTACTTACCTGCTCACCGCCGTACTGACACTCGCAATGCGCATGCGCGAGTGGAAAAAATGAAAGTACTTAAAGGAGCTCTGCTCCTTGATTGGTCACACTCCCTGGCTGGCGATTCAAATTTAAACTCCTCAGTTGCTCCTTTCCATTGCATGTGATAGGTTTTGTGGGCTCCAAAGCGTTTACTGTTATCTGTATCCAGTGTTCTTGACTAGGCTTGTTTGACCTCTCGTGATCCTCTGTCCCAGTGTTTCAGACCTCGGCTTGCTATTGACTTTCCTGACCTCTGTAGTCCTGACCTTGGCTTTCATTCCAAATCCAGTATTTCCACTGCCAGCGGCTGTGTGTCCGCTATCCAGTATCTGCAGTGCCAGCGGCTGTGTGTCCGCTATCCAGTATCTGCAGTGCCAGCGGCTGTGTGTCCGCCATCCAGTATCTCCAGTGCCAGCGGCTGTGTGTCCGCCATCCAGTATCTCCAGTGTCAGCGGCTGTGTGTCCGCCATACAGTATCTCCAGTACCAGCGGCTGTGTGTCCGCCATACAGTATCTCCAGTACCAGCGGCTGTGTATCCGCCATCCAGTATCTCCAGTACCAGCGGCTGTGTGTTCGCCATCCAGTATCTCCAGTACCAGCAGCTGTGTGTTCGCCATCCAGTATCTCCAGTACCAGCGGCTGTGTGTTCGCCATCCAGTATCTCCAGTACCAGCGGCTGTGTGTTCGCCATCCAGTATCTCCAGTACCAGCGGCTGTGTGTTCGCCATCCAGGATCTCCAGTACCAGCGGCTGTGTGTCCGCCATCCAGTATCTCCAGTACCAGTGGCTGTGTCCTACTACCTTCCTGTTCTTCCAAAGTTCATATATTCGTAAACCTACAATCTCCTACTAGTATTTCCCTATCCAGTGTCCAGAGAGAGGTAGTGGTGCAGCAATTTACCTTTTCAGTAGTCCCCACGACTTGGAAAGGAGACCTCCCACCACCTTTCAAAGGCTTGGTGACTGGTTGTACAGGAAGACTCAAAATCCAACTGTTCCATGTCCTGCACTATGGATGCAAAACCCAGATTGTTACACTCACGCCATTTACCTATGCCCAGGCACATAGTTATATCTCAGCTGAAATTAGTGGACGGTGACTGGGACAACACGTTAGATGACCTAACTGATAAGGCACAACTCAGACAAATCTCCATGACCTCGATCCAACGAGTACTTTACTTTCTAAAACTATCGATTATGGTCAATCGACTTCGTGCCCCATGAAGTGGCTTACCCTCCTTCCCAATAAGAAGAAGATTTGTTGAAAGCCCACAACACACGCCTCTCCACTACAAAAACCACAACCAATTGAGATATGTTCATCAAGATATTCCATAGGGCATATATCTCTCCTGTAAGAGGCAAAGCATGACATTTCACATGCACAAAATGTGGTTTACCGCATGCCGATTTACATAATTGTTTAAGGTATTGCACATACAAATTAGACAGGGCATACAATCTAATGTCCACACTACATTGAGAATACGTATGCCCCCTTTTTCAGCCTTTGCCATATTCAGATTTTCACCCATCACAGTCCCTCATGTAAAATTCACACTAATATTAACGGCAGTGGCGACCTAAAACATTTTTTTTTTTTTTTTGCAGTTTTCGATCAAACTGGAGGAGCCTTCTTAGGTTGTCTTTAAGGAGAAGCTCTTCTTGTTCTATATGTCTTGGCTTACTGCACAAAACATCAAAAACCACTGCACGCAATCCTTTTTTTACATTTTTTTTTACATTTTTTTTTAAATTACTGAAATCTTTATATTGCCTCGTTACCAGTGGAGAGACAGACATAAATCAAACATATTCCAAAACTTCCCCTGGTACAGTTTGTGGTTTTGGATGAATTAATATGGCACAATGAATTTCACCATAAATGCTGTGTAACTAGTAAACACTTATATAGTTATTACAGTCACACGCAACTGAATAATACCACAAAGCCAACCAATTTATATTGGAAATTCTGGCAGAATTATATCCCAAGCAGGTAATTCCCAAATTGACAAATCGCTCAAACACACTGCTGCTGCTGCTTAGATAACAATTTAATAAAGCAAGTTTATAAAATATAACCATGCTAATTAAACAATTTACATGTTATTTGCTAAGCTAAGAAACTAGAAAATGGGTTTGTCCGAGTGAAGTTTAAACTACAGTATAACAATATAAAATGATACTTTAAATTATACTTATATCCCCCAGGTAATCTTTGTAGCTGTATCTGCATCTTTGGGTGGATCAGCCTCTGGATAAATCGGTTCCTGGTGGTTCTGTAGGAAGTTAATGGGTCTAATGCACTACATTGCATAGCTGGTTTTGGACCTGCAGGCTGGGTAGATGGTCACATCTTCCCTTTTCCTCAATCACCCCAGAGTACATTCCAAGCTACCTGAATATCATTCGTAAAATTACAAGCCCCTCCCAAAGTCACACCTTCCAGCCCCCAAACTGAACTAGTTA
>CM069866.1:42592415-42757415 GCA_036172795.1 Pelodytes ibericus | reverse complement strand
TGATTTATCTTTGTCTCCTTTTTTTACAGCACAGAAACCTGACATTTTAACAGGGTTGTGTAGACTTTTTATATCCACTGTAATAGTGCTTGACACTTCGCTATGTTTAATTTATAATATGATATACTTGCGAAGTGGTCAATTTCCTTCATCAATGGTTCAATTGATACTTCAGGTTTTTCCAGTGTGAACATTATATCGTCTGCAAAGAGTGATATTTTAATTCCTCTCCTTGAATTGTAACCCCCTGAATGTCTGTATTATCCCTGATACTTTGGGCCAATGGTTCTAGTGATATAACATAGAGTAGGGGAGCCAACGGACATCCCTGACGCATGCCATTATGAATACCAAACCAGGAGGATGATATGCCTGAGCCAACAATCCTCGCACATGGGTTTTTATAGAGGGCCCATACTGCCCACCCCGAGCCCGAACCGAAAACAGTGCGTTGAGGTTGCGTCTAATGTTGTCTGGAGCTGATCTTGTTGGAATAAAGCCCGACTGATCCTCATGTATCAGTCGATGGATTACTTTCTTCAACCTGCCCGCCAGGACCGCCGAGTATATCTTTACATCAGTGTTAATAAGGGAGATTGGTCTATAATTTTTTTTAAATTCCCATTTTCTCTTTTCTTTATTTTAATATTGGGCTAATATTTGCACAAAGCATTTCTTAAGGCATCTCTTTCTTATTTTTGATCTCCTTGTATAGTCCTATAACCTAGAATAGGTTAGAGTGTCAGTCAGGACCCGGAGACTTATTCCTTTTTAAATTTCTTATTATGTCCCTTATCTCCATCTTGGAGAATGGCGCGTTAACATTTTTTTGTTCCTCCAGAGTTAGTCTTGGGAGATTTAACTTATTTAGGTATTTAACGGCTTTGTCCCTTTCTTCCTCTTTTGATATATTTATTTTGTTTTTATTTAGGTGGTACAATTCTTGATAGAATTCTATAAAGGCATTGCCTATCTTATCGGGGTCTAGCAGGGTTTCCCCCTTATACATGATTTTATTTATTATATTTCTAGACCTCTGTTTTTTTAAGCAGGTTAGAGAGGAGCTTGTCTGCCTGTTTCTCCCTTGTATACCATTTTTGTTTTAGGAAGGGTAGGTTTTTATTTGTTCTTTCCATAGCCCTTTGTTTGATTTTAGATTTAACGTCTTTTATTTTCCCTAGTATCTCTCCCTGCAAGGTGTGTTTGTGTATTTTTTCTAAGCTGTACAGTTCTGCCTGGAGTTGTTGGTATGTCAATCCTAGTTTTTTCTTTTCTACAGCTCCTATTTTAATTAGATTTCCCCGAATTACTGCTTTTAATGTACACCAAAGTGTTGAGCTGAAAATGCAGTCTTTTTTTTTTTTTTTTTCCTACAAAAAAGATTTTTAGATCTATTTGTATCTGTTTTTTAATTGAATTCTGAATTAGTAGGGACTCGTTTAATTTCCAGTTAAAGGCTTTTTTGATGGGTCCTTCTATCTACATAGTAACAGGCGAATGGTCTGACCATGAGGCCGTCCCAATGTCACATTTAATTTTACCTCTAAATGTGTCTCTATTAATCAAAAAAAATCTATACAGGAATAAGAGTTATGGGGTATTGAGTAATGTGTATAATCTCTTGATATGAGGTTTAATGCTCTCCATACATCTAATAAATTGTTTTTGATAAATTCTCCAATTTTGTTTGCTAAGTGTATTTGTTTATAACTTGGTTTTTTCCCCAGGTGAGCCATCCTATCCAGATCAGTATCTGATACCATGTTAAAGTCTCCTCCCATGATGAGTTGCCCTTGTATTACTTTTTCAACTTGTGACCACATTTTCTCCAGTAACATTACTGAGTTTTCATTCGGAGCATAAATATTAACAAGAGTGAACATATTATTTAATTTACAAACTAGTATAATGTATCTACAGTGTTTTTCTATAACTTTGTGTACTAATTCAGGTGCCAGTGTATCTTTTATTATTGTCATAACTCCTCGATTTTTTTTTTTTTTTTAATGTGATAATTAGATGTGAATATGTGTGGGTATTTTCTATTATATATCATCTTTTTTTTATGGATTTCACCCATTGTGTTTCCTGTACAAAGGCATCATCAATTTTCTCATGGTTCATCATTTCAATAAAGGTTCTCCTTTTATATGGGGAATTTAGTTCCTGCGCATTTATTGTACAGACCTTGATCACCATGTCTAGAGTTGGTAACAGATCCTATCACCCGTGCAGGGGTTCCATTCATACTTCACATTCATACCAGATTGAGTGTTCAGGTCCTGTTGGAGGCCGAACACCATCTTACCCCAGTATAAGGGATATCTCAACAATCAATTTATACTGTGCTCCAATATGAGCCTAGCTCGATTTAAAGTGGTTGGTAGAGAGGGCGCCGCATTTCGGTTTTATAATAGTATCCATTTGTTCTTGTATCATACTTTGCCTCAATATGTCAGCCCTGGCCTTACTACAAACCCCAGATGTAACTCATATTTGAGAGTAGCACTTCAAACCACAAATGAATCCAGCAATTCCACCATTGACGCACCAATGGTGACAAAAAGGGCCAACCGCATGCCCCCGCACCGATCCCAACGACGGGACAGGGGCGGGGCGATGCGGAAAGACCGTTGGTCCTCTCCCCCCTCCCCCTTCACCCCTCTGGCCGTAGAGGCAAGGGGGGAGGGTGGGGACCCCACAGTAAGTAGGCAAAATATATATTAGATGTGTTTCTACTAAATACATTGTTAAAATCTTTCACACATTACACATATTTTACCAACATGACACACGTCAACATTGGATGTATAAATGTGAGAGGATTTAACTCTCCTAATAAAATATGTAAAGCTTTCCAAAACTTTAAAAAATATAAACTGGACATTATATTTATGCTGATTAAAAATATCAATAACAAGTACGTGTCAAAAATACAGGAAATAGTGTAAGGTTTTAACCCCTTTGTGATGCTAGGACGTACTATGCTGTCCTGATAATGCCTAAAAGTACGTCCAGCATAGTACGTCCAGCGTTAAACAGCTCATCGTGACTCCCTGCGATGAGCTGTGCTC
Source organism: Pelodytes ibericus (assembly GCA_036172795.1). Lineage (NCBI taxonomy): Eukaryota > Metazoa > Chordata > Amphibia > Anura > Pelodytidae > Pelodytes > Pelodytes ibericus. The sequence goes on along the minus strand of CM069866.1, from coordinate 42,754,341 downwards.
GGATCCCCCCTTCAGAGACTTGCAGTGGGTTCCCATCTGTCATATGAGGCCACTTTTGAGTGGCCTCAGTCTGACAGGGCAAATGTTGCCGGTGCTCAAAGCGAGCACTGGCAACGTTACTCTAATCACGCCTCTGTGAAGTCCCATGTGACGTCCGGAGGTCTCGCTATCTTGTGGCAGGTACCAACAGGGACGATCATCGTGTCTCTGCCATAGTGTTCCAGTGTGATCGGTGGCCAGGAACAAATGTGACATTTTGGTGCTTCCGCTGTCTGGGAAGCAAGCACCATGCGCCACGAAGGGGTTAAAAGATTTTATGAAAATCTATATAGTAATAAAGATAAAATTTCCGTATTAAATAAATTAAAATTACCCAGGAATTGGACTATATAATAAGCTCCTTTTAAAAACGGGAAAGCTCCAGGACCAGACAGTTTCAGCATACTGTATTGTAAAAAATTCAAAAATACACTTTATTCCTCATTTAATATCTCTATACAACCATATGCTAGAAAATAATAATGCTGACAGCTCATATTAGTGTAATATTAAAACCAAAAAAGACCCAGAAATCTACTCCAATTGTAGGCCCATAAGCCTCTTGAATGTTTACACAAAAATCCTTACAAAGCTGGTAGCATATAGGTTACAAACATTTCTACCACATTTAATAAATAAAGATCAAAATGGATTTATCTCCCAAAGAAGTACTAGGGATAATATAAGAAGCATCGTTAACCCCTGTAATTATACTAAAAACAACAACAAATGAATAGCCCTTCTTAGCTAGATCTGAATAAGGCATTTCCTAGTGTGTCTTGGACCTACATGAATTCTGCAATCAGAATATATGGTCTCGAAGGTATAATAAGCAAAACTCTTACCTTGCTTCATAATAAACCAAAAGCAGGTATTAGAATTATGGGCTTTCGAATCTGATCTTTAACATCTTACGTGAAACGCGCCAGGGATGTCCACTTTCTCCAGCAATTTTTGCGGTTTGTATGGAACCATTAGCTGAGTTGATAACTAATAAAATATAAAATGCCGAACTATTAACAAACAGGAAAAAAAAGCGCTTCATGCGGATGATGTGATCATTATAGTCATCATCTAATCCTATAATTAGCCTTCCAAACTTGCATAAGGATTTAAAGTTTTTGAAAACCTATAGGGGCTATACTTTTAAATGAAGACAAATCACAATTTTTAAATATTAACCTTAACGGTGAATATAAAATTTGAAATACAATGTAAATAATAAATACATTTTATACTTAATAATCGATTTTACCGATATGTATAGCAACCTATACAAATTCAATTATACAGATTTATTAAAAAAAATTAACAAAAATTCTAGAAAGGTCGCTTAATCTTTCATTCATATGCAGAATTAATGCAATTAAAATGACATTGCTTCCAAAATTATTACATTACTTTAAAAGATTACCAATAAATATTACTAAATTGACCCTAGAAGACCTTCATAGAAACATCATAAACTTTAAATGGAATAATAATAAAAAAGCATTTCACAGGACATTTTATTTAGGGATAAAAAACATGGTGGGCAGAACCTACCTAATATCTATAATTACAACATAGCATGTCAAGCAGAAAACCTATTGCATTTGTATCATATACATATTAAATGATGTAACTATACTTCAAAATGGGCAGAACACGAATATTGGTTTTGTAATTTTAGTTAATTAATGTGGCCTCTAAGAGTTACTCTCTTGAAAAAACGAAATCTACCCCAGAGCATATTCCACAGTTTAAAAATTTGGTTAAAAATCAGATATTCTAAAAAAATTAATGTCTCTAAGAAGTAAATTGTCACCCCTTTTAGCATTTATACTTAGATATTGTAAAATATTGTTTGACACAGGGAAAGTTCTGACTGATTTAAGGCTTTTATAAAATTCAATATTTTATTGCAAACCATACCATCTTAACATAGCATGAATTTATAACAAAACTAAATGATAGAAATTACATTACAGACGAAACTTATAATAATAAAATTTTTGATCCAGATATCTAGGACATCCTTTTTTTTTAAATTTATTTATACAATAAATACAATTCCAACATTCTTCTTGTTCATTTTCCGTTATTATACAGAATGTATTTAAATACAATTATCTTCACAAATTCAGTCAGTTATTAGTAAATAAGCCTATGAATAAGCGTAGCAATACACCAAACTCTCAAAGCTTGGTCTCTTCCTGCACACTGTGTGTACCTTTGTTGGACTTGCATCTATTAAAGCACCATATCATATGGAGTGCCCATCATTTGTTTTCCTGATCACCTTCACTTAATCAGCGTTTTGGAGAACCCACTAGCCCATCATTCACGGGAGTAAGTTACTTGCCAACAAGTGAACCCAGCTTGTATCCAAGTGAAGTTTTATTGTTTGACATTAATTGTAATCGATCTTATTCATTCACTCTCATTTATCCTTCTTCGTACCTTGGTTCCCGGAGGCGTTGGTGGGGGAGGGCTCCTCCCAGAGGGTTATATTGGCGTGGTGGGCTATACATCCCATTTGGGTCGATCACTAGAAATTATTCAGGTATTAGACTGGTTTGTTATCCTGCGGTAACTTGTCCAGGTGGCCCAGATCTTATTGTATTTAGTTATAGTAGATATGAAAAAATATCTTTCCATACCATGTTGATGCTGAGTCTGGTTTTATTATTTCATTCCCAGGTGGAGGTTCAACATCCCTCCAGTGTCTGGCCATCTATCATTAGTTGAAATGTAAATATATTTATGGAGGTGAAAAAATCTGTGTAAACGGGAGGAAACCATGTACCATCTGTGGAGGACTTTGAAGTAGGTTTCTTGAATGTTTATACAATGTATAGATTTCCGGGTTTTATTGCAAGCCTGATATCAACTGGACAGCGGGAGGTTTATTCCAATATCCTTTTCCCACTTCTCAATTGATGAGGGTTTCCCTTTTTGGGATAACTGAATAGTTTCAGGGAGTTTGATACTGTCCCCCCTGTGTAATGATTACCTCTCAATTTATCTAATCTTGTGGGATAGAAGGACACATTTGCACTCAAGAAATTTGCAGTTCTACAGTACAAGTGGTTCTCAGTGTCCCCAATATTAAGCTGTTCTTTTAGATCTGAAAAAGATAGTAGTTTCTGTCCGTTTTATAGGTCAGATATTTTCTGGTTCCCTCCATTTAGCCAGTTCCTGAGTTGGATATCTGGGATGTATATTGTTAGTACTTATGGTGTTATTGTTGTTACATATTTATTATTTCCAAAGCCTTTACTAATCTTATGAATATTCTTCCAAATTGCAGCTATTATAGGACTAATGTTTTGCTAGGGATAAAAAGGTTGGTTTTACCCAATATGTATGAGCTAGATTTGAGATTCCACCCACCTCGGTATCTAGTATTCTAGCCTGCGTGACCATTGTCGCCTGTTGTAGGGCTATCAAATCTGGTAAGCCAAATCCTTCATTTATGTGTCTCCTGATGGTCACTGTGTGACCAAGATGGCGCTGCCCTAAGGGCAAGAGCACAGGAGGCAGGAAGTACCTGCTTCCTGTGCTCTCTGACTGCCACACGATTGCCTCTTCACAGAGGCAATCAGTGACTGCCAGGCACACTGACAAGCAGTGGGGATGCTCTGATGAGCATCCCCACTGACTGGTCAGATCAATATTAACCCTATATTGATCTGACCAGTTATGATCTGCCTCCCTCTCCTCACATTTTTTTTTAGTGAGGGAGAGAGACAGATCAAAGTTGTAAAAGTACAAAAAAATAATAAATACACAACACACGAATAATAAAACAATAAAAATTTTTTTATTAAAGCAATTCCCTGCGTTTAACCCCTTCCCTGCCACTGATCTTGCGTAAGCAGTGATTGTGCACATCAGCGCATTTATTTTTGCTGTTTGTGCATTTTTTAGGGGTTAATTTTTTTGTACTGTAATTTATTACAGTACTACAAAGGCTCTTCTAAGAGTTATTAACCCCTTCTTTGCCGTTGATCACTGCTTACGCAATGATATTGACGCCAAAGCAATTTTTATCTGTCTTCATATTTGTTATTTTTTTTTTATTTTTACACATACCCGCTAGGGGATTACATGTAAAGTAAAAATATTAGTTTTTTTTTTTTTTTTTTTTAAAGCTGTCTGAGCGCATAGTGATCAGTAACAGCGAATTAGTGGCAAAGGCGGTTTGGTGATTTCTCAATTAAGCTCACCATTCGCCCTGGTCAGATCAAAATTGGTACGATCAATATTCACAAATATTCTTTGTGAATATATTCTCTCCTCACTTACATTTTTGTGACAGAAAGAGGCAGATCAGTATTAGTGATATAAAATAACATTTTATAAAATTGGCAGGTGGTATGAAAGTCTTTCACTGTGTATTAACCCCTTCCCTGCCATTCATCACTGTATAAGCAGTAATCTTGCACAGCAACAGTATGTTTTGCTGTCTGCACTGTTTTATGGATTAATTACTTTGTACTGTAATGTATTACCGTACTAGATAGGCTCTTCTTAGAGCTATTAACCCCTTCTTTGCTCGAGATCACTGCTTACGCTCTAATTCTGAGGCCGCGGACTCAGGGTTCGATTTTGACCCTGGTCAGCTTGCTGATACATCATCTAGTGATGTATCGGTGGCTGCTGAGCCCTTGCCACAAGGAGTCATGGGTGTCTACCGTTAAAAAATATATGGTTTGGTGGGGGTAAATTACATTGGCTGGCTTCAAAGATATATCTCATATAGTACACGGACGCAGGTTGACTACATGTCAAAATTCCAAGTTGGAATTTTGAGATGCGCATCTCACAAATGTTGCCCTCTAGCCAAAAAACAAACCTATGCATGGGTGCTATCCCTGTACTCCGGGAAATGTTGCGGAACACATATTGGGTTGTTGTTTGGCAGTGACATATACCAGAATATGTGAATTCATGCCTGAAGTACAATGCATTTGGGAAAAAAAACTCCCAAAAAAGTACTACCACAAACTTTTACAAAGGTAGAATTAGTACATATACAGTATTAAAATACCACCATTTGAAATGCCTTAGGATGTCTATTTTCCAAAAATATATGGTTTGATGGGGTAAAATTAATTGGACGGCTTCAAAAATGTTCCAAATGGAACATGGGCGCAGGCTGACATAACAGGATCTGTGAATTCATGCTTGAAGTACAATGTATGTGGAAACAAAACATTCAAAAATTACTAACCTAAAATTTGACAAAGGCTGGTGGTAGAATTAGTGCATGGAAAGTGTTAAAATACTACCATTTGAAATACCCTAGGGTGTCTAGTTTTCAAAAATATATGGCTTTGTGGGGTAGAATACACTTTTTGGCTTCAAAAATGTCCCAAATGGGACATGGGCGCAGGTTTTCTGCACGTCAGAATTCCAAGTTGGAAAACCAAAAAACGCACCTCTCAAATGTGGCCTTTTAACCCCCAAATAATCTAACCAACCTATACATGGGTGGTATCCCTGTACTCAGGAAATGTTGCTGAACACTAATTGAGGTGTTATTTGGAAATACCCCTTCACATTTTAAGGTAATGTTTACCTAAATTGCAATCTATGTGAAAATTTTAAAAAAAAGATTTTTTGCTGCAAACTTTGGCAAAGATTGGTGGTAAAATGGCTACATGAAATGTGTCAAAATACCCCAAGTTAAATGCCCTGAGTGGTCTAGTTTTCAACAATATGTACATGTTGGGAGTCATTCATGGATTTAGTACAGAAATCAGTGTTACAATGTCACTATCGCTAATTTTTAAAAAAAAAAAAAAGGATTTTAAAATAGCTTTGCACTACTTTTAGTTCTGGCCCTGTAACATGAATAAAAAAGCACAAAAACATAAAACATGGGCTATTTCTGAACTCAGGACATATATTAGAAACTATTTAGCAGTGTTTTTTTGTTGTCTCTTGTACATGAGTATACGATTTTTCAAATAAAAGTCATACATTTTTTTATTTTTTTGCCATATTTTATAATTTTTTTTACATCAAATTATATGCTATTATCAAAATAATGGTATCAAAAGAAAGCCCTTCTTAAAACGATATATAGTTTGTGCGGGTACACTAAATGAGACAGAAATAAATTACAGCAAAACACAAACACCTCAGAAATATTAAAACAGCCCATGTCACCAAGCGTCTGACAAGCCAAAAAAGTAATGTCACTAAGGGGTTAAAAATATTTTATCTGAGTAAAATAATTCACATTGCTGTTACACAAAAATGTAGATAAAAATAGACATAGACATAAATGCAAGTACATAAACAGTTAAAAATAAAAAGGACAAAACAGAAATGATCATGCCATAGGTGGTTCCTGGAGTCTAGCGTTGTGGCTTTTGATGGTAAAAATGACTCATTACCCCTTGGACACCACTATATCCCCCTCTGTCCCTAGCTAAGACAGCCCCACTTTGTCACCTGAAAAGAGGATGGGCATAAGTGGCGTAGCAGATTGACATCCTGAAGGCGGGGTCGTAACTGCTAAACTTTTGCCTTACAACACAAAATATGTAATAGAAGGTTCCCTACGCGTGGCATAATTATGACACTGGGCTCATCTTAATACCCTGTTCCAGCCGGTCAGTTTAAGATCACACATGATATGTATGCACCTAGCCCAAATGCCATATTTTCATATCTCCCATGCCATCCGCCACCTCCTATTACTGTTTGGTGTCCCCCAAAAGCCGGGACCATGCTGATTTCAAATATATATTGATTATGAACCTCATCCCAACCTGTGTCCAGATACACAAATTTCGAGAACTACGTGGGCATTTGTTTCTGATCTCTGGGCCAACTGTATCCTGGGACCCCCCAGGGTTGGTTGATGCCACAATGTCTGATTTTGGTACTGGAGTACAGGATGCTACAATTACCAACAAGCAGATCACACCTTAGTGTGAGTTTGCCTCGGATGGATATGCCTAGGCCCATTTGCTGTTCCCTAGAAGATGTTAATTAGTAATTAGTCTACAAAGGAACTTATTAGACAATAGGACTCCAGAATACACACCATTGAATATGAAAACACACACTACAGAATATGAAATACAGGGCCTGTATAGGCCCAAATCATGCATTAGCATGACACACGTGTTTTAAGATTAGCTGTGAAACAGAGAGGAATACTTCTCAGGAGATAGACCAATTTTGGTAAAAGATGAGCCTTTAGTTCATTTACCAGACCAAGCCAGGACACCTCGAGGCCATTCCATTTATATGTTTCGCAATGTTCAGAGATTAGATCATTACAATTTTGACTTTGCATATAGTGATTGTCAAGAGCTATTTTAATTCCAAGGTAGAAAAAAATAATTATTTGACCAGTCAAAATGATAAATCTGAGCATAAGATACTGTATTTGGGCAGGGGACAGACCAAATTTTATGGGATTTTTTCAGGATAAGCTTATAATTAGAAAATGAACTGTATTGATCGCTAAATTCTAAGACGGCTGGAATAGATATAGATGGATATTCCAGAGTCAGGAGAACATAGTCTACAAATGGTGTTATATTGTTTAACTGGTTTGATAGACAAATTCCCCTTACCTTTTGTGTGGCTCTAATAAGTGCTGCGTGTGGCTCGATGCTCAGAGCATATATAAGTGGAGCCAAGGGGCACCCCTGTCTTGTTCCGTTGTGTATTTGAAATGCTCCGAAACTAAATCTGGACCTGTGACTCTGGCCCCCGGGGTTGTGTACATCGCCAAAGATCTTCTGGCAAAAGCACCAACAATACCAAACGCGGAGAGGAAGGTCCAGCTAACCCTGTTGAAGGCCTTGTCCACGTTTAGAGCAAGAAACACAGGGGACTGTTCTAAGGTTTACCTCAGCAATCAGATATATAATCCTGCGAGTATTATCCTCTGTAGATCTTCCAGAGATAAATCAGTACTGGTCAGTGGATAAGATCTGCTATAACCAGCTGGAGTCGTACCGCCAGGATCTTTGATAATATCTTAATGTCTAGCTTGATCAATGATATTGGTCTATAGTTTCATATAATTTGTCTTTCCTAGGTTTTGGGATTGGGCAGTTTAGGTCCCCCCTGGTGATCTCATGCAAAAACTAGGGTCTCTCTCTGGACTAACAGAGAGCCAGTCTTCCTATGGAAGCATGGCAGCTGTTGGTCAGAGGATAAATTGTCGTGTACTATTAAAAGTACACGCCAGTTCATCCTCATACTAGGGACAACTAACTTTTCACTTGGGCTTCTATATTAGAAGCACCAGTGAAAAAAAAAACGTAGTGTCCCTTTAAGTTTATTGGTTAAAAAATGTTCTGCCCTATTATTACTATAAAACCATTTTGATTTTAATTGTTAGAAGGCCTTATTGGCCCTTTCTTTCAATCTAATTCCAATATTTGACTATCTCCCCTATCTTGAAAGATCCCTATTCGGGTTTTGTTTAAGATGTTCCATTTTAGCTAATGCTATGTAGAGATCTTCTAATGACTTCCCTCTTTGTTTATTTAAATATGATGATTTTTGATTTAAATAACCCCTAATTGTGCATTTCATAGCACACCATAATGTAGAGTTTGAGACTAAGTTGTTTGTCATTTGTTTGAAGAAAGAGTTGAACTTCCTTAACTAGCTCCTCTCTATTGATTTGTCTCTGTAGTTAAGTTAAACTCATTGAGCCTCCATGGGTGTTTTATTTGATACTGTTGGTCTAATTTGTCCACATTTATCGTTCTCAAGTACAAAACATCAGTTCTCGAATATGACTAATGGGGATTGGAAAAGAAAGAGTGATCCCTTTCCGTTGGATGCAAAATCCTCCATGTGTCTAGGAGGTGATTATTGTTCAAACATTTAGAAAATGCATGAGACCGCCAGTCATCAAGGACCCCTGCTTGCCTCCCCTTTCCATCTGCAAAGGAAGTCCTCCCTCCGCTATCCGAACCCAGCTCCTAGTGTTCATCCTTCTCTTTTATACCATACACGCTTAAATTCACTACAATCATACATTGTCTTCTGCACTGTCAGGGATGGAAGGAAAAAAAGGTAATTCCTCCCTATGGTTTCTCTGGATCCTAAAAAAACAAACAACCACAAAGTTCTTGGGCTCTTTTTGGTACCGGTTCTATTGTTCCTGTATATCAATTGCAATGACTTCCTGCTTATTATCTAAACATTCCCCAATTAAGTTCAGTGTTTTCCAAAACACAGGAGGAAGAGGGGGAAGAAAAAAACCCCTTTATTATCCTGTTGCATTCACTTTTCTTATTGATTTGATTTTTAAAGATCCCTACCTCCTACCTCATCGAACAAGCATATAAACTGTTACACAGGAGATATCTAGTGCCAGCATTATTAAACAAGATGTATGATGATGCCAATGAAAATTGCTTTAGAGGCTGTGTAGAAAGAGGAGACAACATACATACATGGTGGAAATGCCCCAAAATAAAAATAATATGGACCAAATTAAATAACATCACTAATGTGATCATACCCATCCCAGTGACATTAACACCTTGGAATTAGCTACTCAATCTAAAAATTAATAACCTAACAAAATATGAAATTATATTAGATCATTATGTATGGGTTTAAGAATATATACAGCTAGTAGATGGTATACACTAGCCCCATCCTGGTATGATGTGATTACAAGGATAAATAAAATCTGTGTGAATGAAAAGCTATCAAGAATTGTGAACGACAAATACAAGATATTTCTGAAAATATGGACACTGTGGCTTTCTAACCCTTGTGGTAGATCTGTCAATACTAATATCTAATTATTGGTTAAGCCAAGTTTTTTATTTTTTTTTATTGTTTTAAATCTGATATCATATACTTGGTAAATAATTCTGATAAATGCTATAATCTGTTAAACAATTTGATAACACATTAACACAATGTCATTAGAAGAATATAACCTAATAAATCCAAATAAAGATATATAGTATTAAAAAATAAAATAAATAAAAGGGTTAAGGAACTAGGCTGGTCTAGGGAGCTGTGGGGCAAGAAATATGCAGTCTATGAAGAGTGGGTAGCTAAACTCGAAGTAAGGAAGTAAGCCCTGGGCGTCAAATAGATTGTATCCCATTCCTGTGAGAGGATTACTCCCAGTCCGAATTTTATGATTGTATGTTTTGCACTGTATTGATAATATAATGAAGCCTTTTATCATGGATGGAAAGAGGAGAAAAGGAGAGATATCTGTCTATGTATTTTTTGGATATGGAAAATAAAATAAAAAAAATATATTGGGTGTATGTATAATTTAACCTCTGGCTTGAATTGTTAGTATTTTTAGTAAACCTTATGTGTTAAGTTTACACTTACGGATGACCACTTGTGCAGCCAGGTGTTAATGCTGAGACAAACCCCACCTTAAGGGTATTAAATGTGGGTGGGGGAACTGCATAAACTGACAAATATGGTTAAACAGCACAAAATGCACAGTGCTCAAACCGGACTCCACCAGGTCCCAAATTTATAATAACAAACGTAATTATCCAGCACTTGATAGTAGTGAGATTTTTATTACAACCACCAGTGGCAACGTTTCGACCAAAAGATATTTTTGGTAAGGAACATGTGCAAACAAAAGGATGCTTTATACAAACGTAATTGTTAATTGATCCACATGATTGATTAAAGTGATACAATATGTAAGCATATTTATACAAAGTACAAGGGCAAAACATTTGTCATCATACAAAATGTGATATATTCGAAACGAAGTCTCTAACAATGAACAAATTGAAAAAAAGTATTTTTCAATTTATCTGGGATAAATCTACTAACAAAACATTACACGTTTAAAAACAAAGTCAGAACCTGAAACATGAATTTGTAAATATAACCTACCGTATTTTTCGCTCCATAAGACGCACTTTTTTCCTTATGGAGCAAAGTAGTACTTACCCCCTTGTTGTTTGCTCTCCAGTCGTTTCCTCCATGCAGTCTAACCTCCTGCACGGAGGAAGGAAACTCTGGTGGCTTTTTTATTTTTAAACTTTATTAAAGTCGCGGCTTCAATAAAGTAAAAAAAAAAAAAAAAAAACGACCAGAGTTTCCTTCTTAGACTGCACGGAGGAAACGACCGGAGAGCAAACAACAAGGAGGCAAGTACTAGGGAAGGGGGGAGGAGGGAAGCTAAATCCTGGCATGTTGTGGGGCTAAATCCTGGCATGTTGAGGGGCACAATACTGGCATGTTGAGGGGCACAATCCAGGCATGTTGAGGGGCACAATCCTGGCATACTTAGTGGCTAAATCCTGGCATATTGAGTGGTTTTCTTGTTTTCCTCCTCTAAAAACTAGGTGCATCTTATGGTCAGGTGTGTCTTTTATAGAGCGAAAAATACGGTAGATCTCACATAACTGCCGGTTCTGACTTGCAGCTGCTCTGGTACACTCTCTCCAATACAAATCTCTTCTGATCTGATTCACATTTTTATAAAAAAAAAAAATAAAACACACATGCTAGTACGGGAACAGCTGCACTCCTCATATACCTGATGAATTTCTGTCATAGATCTGTAAATGGAAAAGGAAATAGACTGATTTACACCAGGGCTCGACAAACCCCGGGCGCCAGGTCGCCATGGCGACCAGGAAATTAGACCTGGCGCCCGGGTATTGGCACACTCTCTACTTTGCGTCCCCTCACCTCTGGGATCCATAGAGTTTTTTTCTGTAACTTTGGACAGCACAGCGCGAGGCGGCAGCATGTGCCGTTTTGCACACACTGCCAGCTCCGCCCCCTCGCGCATCGTGCTTCAAAGTCTGAGTTCCGGGGAACACGTAACATCCCGGTTCTCAGCAGGATGGGTCAGACTAAGATGAAATGGAAGTGCTCCCCTCCCCTGCAATCAAGCAAAGCAGCAGGGATGGGGACACTGAAACACGCACCTTTTACTTTATTTATTAAAAAAAAAAACGGCTGACTTGTCAGGTCTGTATGTCAATGTGTCTGTCTCTATCTGTCTATGTATGTCTTTTTGACCATCTGTTTCTGTCTGTGTCTGTCTGACTGTCTGTGATATTCTGTGTATGTAAGTGGAACTGTCTCTGTGACTGACTGATTTTCTGTGTATGTAAGTGGAACTGTCTCTGTGACTGATTTTCTGCGTATGTAAGTGGAACTGTCTGTCTATTTGACTGTATGTGTGTGATTTTCTGTGTGTGTAATTGGAACTGTGTGTGTGAGTCTGCAAGCGTATGTGTTTACATGACTGTTATTGTGTGTGTAGGTGCGGTTGTCTGGCTCCTAGATTTTTTTGCTGGCTCCTAAAACAAAATTTAATTTGTCAAGCCCTGGATTACACTCAAATTAACTGGATGTAACCAATCTCATATTTATACTGAGTGTGAGCGGACAGGGAAACTAGTTCACAGAAATTAGCACAAGTGAAGAAGTAGTTGTCCCTATTCTGAGGATAAACTGGCATGATAGTACTTTTGACAGTACATGCCAGTTTATCCTCTGACCTGCTGCCATGCTTCCCTGTGCCAGAGCAGAGGAAACCCTTGTTTTTGCATGGGACAGGCAGGGGGGACATTAGCTATGCCCCCATGTGCTGAGTCTCTTCACTAGCAGAGAGACCTCTGCACTCTGAAGACTCTGATTGGGCAGGCCCCCAGCTCTGTTTTTTGCGTACTGACAGTCCAGCATGCGCCAGACTTGCTGTGTCTCAACTGTGAGACACAGCAGAGCGTATACCGCATTCAAGATACACAGCGCGATTACTTAGAAGAAGTGGGACATGTTTCTATATCTTTAAAAAAATAAAAGTTTGTCATTTAACTTGTTGCTTTCAACTATGCAGTGCGAATGGTCAGGTTCCCTTTTACTGCAAGTTGCAAGGGTCCTAATCTCTCCCTCTGCATCCTTCAGACTTTGAGTACGTTGTACTTGCACAATTCCTCCTTTTCCTGCAAGTCTGCTGGTTGCTTAAACATATAGCTGCATACTAAATGCAGAAATCTTAAGAACAACTTCTGTTTCCAAAGCTGGCGGTATAGGGATCCCCAACTCCAAACATACACATATACAACAGACCATCGACACACGAATTCAAGATAAGTTACAAAATTATCCAGTAAAAAATAAAAATCTGTTTTATTCAAATTCCTTGGACTTTTAAAATTAAATGCAAAAATTGACATCTTCAGTAAACAAAGAGGGTTAGTGCATAAAGACAAAATAATATATCCACTAGTGCGAATGCTTTGAGAAAGCATTTGCGTGCTATATTTCACCTCACTGTTGTGTATATGCACTGTCTATGCACCAACCCTCTTTAATTGTTTACTGAGGATGTCTAGCCATTTTTGCATTTGATTTTAATAGACTTTGCATAAAACAGTTAATTATCCTTGTGAAAAAAACATTTTTTTACTGAATCGTTGTGGTCCATTGGTCTTGGCAGCCCAAACTAGTTAACCTAGAATCACTTGAACCTCCCATGCAGTGGATTACCCAACTCACTATTCCTGAGAGTTACAGCAAACCTGTATACAACACCCATTATTCAAGGTGTCTGATAACCTGGAGAGATGTGACATTTCTAAGAATCCCATCTCTGCTGGAGCCTTTGATTCCAAGCCTTTGTAGCTTATTTTCATGGAAATTGCCTTACATTGGAAAAACCAGATTGAGATGTGTACACACATTTAAACCTTCTATAACCAGTAGATAGTTATATTAATGTTAATGTAAAACAAACCTTTAATTTCTTACACAGATATTCATAATCAGTGAAAAATGATTTGATCAACTTTTTATTTTACAATTGTACAAATTAGTTATTTTTATTTCAGGTGCAGCATACTTCCTTTCATGATGACGGAACTCCATCCTGCGAGATACCACACTAGAAACTTTATGCGCTCTTGAAGACGGTTTTGGTTTTTGTGGATGCTCTTTACGTCTTATGTAAACTATTTAAGTTGCTTTCTAAAGGCTTTTCCTTGGAAAACATTGTGATCACAAAGTGAGAATTCCTGTTGCTATATAATTTGCCCTGTCTAAGCTATAATTCTTTTTCTCTGATACCACTTGCCATACAATTGGGCAACATGTCTACCTCCTCACTTCGGCGTCAGATGAAAAACATAGTTCATAATTATTCTGAGGCGGAAATCAAAGTACGAGAGGCTACATCAAATGATCCATGGGGTCCATCAAGTTCTCTGATGTCGGAGATTGCTGATCTTACCTACAATGTAGTGGCATTTTCAGAAATCATGAGCATGATATGGAAACGACTTAATGACCATGGTAAAAACTGGAGACACGTTTATAAAGTAAGGCTCTACACAAACCACATTTTAGTGTAACAAATGTTTCATGTTTTGCTTTTTAGAGTTACATTCTGTATAGTATGTAATTTAACAAAATATATGTATTCAATCATTTTTATTCAAGCATTATTAATAGTTGTTCAATTATACTTAATTGCCCCTTACAAATGTTGTGCCCATGCACATTTGTTAGTTTTAGGTGGTTGTTTATGGGTACAGTTTTTTGAAGTTTTGTTTGTTTATGCTATTTTAAGTAACTTTTATGTATTACTTCCAAAAAGTAAGCACCAACGGGGAAGAAAAGAAAATAGATTGCCATATAAAATGGTTTTCAATTTGCTTACCTTTTTATTCTTGCTTTGTGCTGGAACAAACAACTTATCTATAACTCTTCAGCATGTTCTGTGCTCCTTGTCCCACAATGCTGACATCTTGTGTCTCACTGGACTTCTTGCTCCTTTTTACTACAGCATCATACATCCTAGTTTATATTTGCATTGGCATACACTTTTTTTGCACTGACTCCTGTGAGGGATCCCCTCTGTTAGAATCTGCTTCCTTGGGACAGAATGTGATTTTTAACCCCCGGGATCACCTTATCTCTCCTGCCATCCATACCACTAGCCGAGACTTAGTGTAGGATGAACAATGACATGTTTATTGTGTGAACACATACTTTTTTTTTATACTGACATAATCAAATCATAAGTACACAATGGGGAGGATGGGACTAAACATAGTTCCTCAGTACCTCCTCCAATTAACTGGGTATTTGAATATAATGGACTCTTGAACCATATGTGGCTCTTCCCTTCCAGGCTGCAAACCAAATTGGAATTACCATACAATAAGTAAACATAATTATGCTAACTTTACAGCAGATCAGTGGGATGAGTTATACATCCAACAATTAACATTCAGTTGGTATACAGGGTTAAATGACACCAAAGTGGTGATAGGGATGGTGAGTCACAATGCGCCCCTTTTGTCCAACAGTCTTGCAGACCCAGTGAGACCCAACTCTGGTCTGCTTAACTTTATGCTTTGTTATTCATGCTGTTTAATTTTTGGAGGTCCAATATTTATATAAGTATATATTATAAAAATAATATGGTGCAATCTGTGTTGCACTTTTAGATCCCAAAAACATGAACATGTATTGAACATTATACATGATTTGGTACATATTACCTTCTTCATTATTTCCTTTCTGTAAATTCCCTGTCTCCTGTTTTTTTCTTCTTTTTTCTTTTTCAGTCAAACCCCCCCCCCCCCCCCCAAAAAAAAACCTGTTGTTACCCTTCATACTTTTCTTAAAAAACAAACAAAAGAAACGAGAAGGCAGTTAGTAGCTACTGAATAGAGTTGTTACTGCACGTGCCCATGAACTGATGAGACTCCTGCAAGTAAGCAATAGCTGGGGGGAAACTAGGGGAAACTATTTGCTAGAGATTACAAAGGAATACCTACATGCAAACAGAAACCCTGCACATTTATTTTGCCTAGTTACGTATGAAATAAGAAATGGCATGCCTCACTCTGACAAAATCGTAATTTCAATTTGTGGTTGTAACAGCAAAAAGAAAATAAGAGTACATAGTTATGCAAGTATTGTATGCAAATCTACTGGTATAGTGCATTTTCTAACTATTACCACCAATGTAATGTTTTTTAGAATTCTTGGCAGTAAAAAGTTATGTTTTACTTGATATTTTACATGTTTTCCCTGTAGGCCATGACTCTTATGGAATACCTAATAAAGACTGGTTCCGAACGTGTGGCACAACAGTGTAAAGAAAACATATATGCTATACAGACCCTGAAAGATTTCCAGTATGTGGACAGAGATGGAAAAGACCAGGGAGTGAATGTCAGGGAGAAAGCTAAACAGCTAGTCTCTCTACTGAAGGATGATGATAGGCTAAAAGAAGAAAGAACACATGCTTTGAAAACCAAGGAAAAACTGGCACAGACATCAACATGTAAGTGTGTTTTGACATACTAGTTTTTTGTACTGGCAACCAAACCTACAACAGTAGTGTAGGTAATGAGGAAAATACTAAATTGAATGTATCTGTCCTTGCAACACTGATACAAATATTGTAAGTAAGCAATTTTCAGGCAAAATATTGAGATGTCATACATTTGCTTAACTGTGGCCAGCCAATAGGAAAGTGTGGCACGATATGCTACTATGGTACACAACCCCTCCCAATATGTTGCATGCAATTATATAGGATTGCCCACAAACTGGGTAAATAGCTTCAAGCACTTTCTTCCAGCAGGGGAAGTAATGTCACTTCAGGAGTAATGTCTCCTGGCAACCAAACAAACCGCTAAATACAGATATAGCATGTTTGAAATCTGTTTTTGACATGCTGAAGATATTGGAGGCTATCCACTGCTTGATCTACTCAAGATTTTCCTTTGCTATTTATATGGCTAGAATAAGAGAGTTATTAGGTCTCAGTAGGAGATGGGGCTGTGTTTTGAGATGCTATTATTTATTAGTATGTGGTACATGGCCTTCTCGGTCAGTTCTATTCTGGGATTGCGCCATATTCACTAAGCAGAACTTTCCTGAATGGGAAACTGTTGTGAACTGGAAGTGACGCACCCAATACATATCCATTTAATGGACATTTTGGTACCCAAAATGCATCTTCCAAATGTTAATGCATATTTAAGTACATTCATATTTTACATTGCTTAAAATATGAAAATCTTACACATAGATGAATTTGTGAAATGGCAGCAGTGTGAAAAAACCCAGGACTCCCCATGTTAGCAGAGTAAGTCAGTTTACTCAATTTTTTTTTTTTTTTGCTGCAGGAACCAATGAGAATAATTCCATTAACATTAATTGAAAATTTGGTTTCTCTAGTGATTGTCATCAGACAATGTGTTGCACTGTTAATAGATCCTATGTGTACAAGTGCAAGGTTACTTAGATTCCAAGTGCAGATTCCAATGCATCTAATCCACTAGCAGAGCAGCAGAGGAAGGGACTGAATGAAACGAAAGTGATACATGCTCATTGCCTACACACAATCAGTGCGGCAATACCTGTAGGATAGAATGCAGGCGAGGGCTTGAGTAAAATATAAAAAATCTGATGGATTACAAGGTTTGACAAGCTATTAATTTACTCATAGTACAGAGTTCTACTGTGACTAACTGTGATGCTGCCCAGACCTATAACGTATGTCCACTATAGTGCATTCCATGGGCTACATGGTAATGGGCTAGCCTGTACAAATGCTTTCCAGCACATAGGAGGGGAACGCAAACACCCTAAATCCGCCCTGCCTGTATCCTCACAGTAATATGGCTGCTCACATTGCTGATTTCTGCATATTGAATGTATGGCCCTTCTTTTCATAGCTAGTAAAGTGCAAGAACCTGTATTACGACATTGCTTTTGCAATGTTCCAATGATGACAGAATCATTTGCACTGCAAAGCCATTTAAAATTAAGTCTTTGTTGGGAGTTCCAACATGTTTTGAGTGTTCAGTTATGGATTCAGAACATGTGCTTACTAAAAAAATGGAGCGCATGTGCTGAATCCAAAATGTACTCAGTAATACTCCAACAAGCTGTACAAGCAAAATTGCATATAGTACACCTCACACCAGCAAACATGCACCTTTACCCCAGAACCCAAATGAATTAGTAGACGCCCTGTCTGATATTAATAACAATAACAATATGAATGCAGGTTATTAATTACGAATCATTAAAAATATAAAAAATTGATTCATATAAAAAAAAAAAAAATACCCATATAAAGAATTCATTATGTATATAGAGAGTTTGGATGACTTCTTTACAAAAGTAAATACAATGCAACAATTAATAAAATTATTAATTTATTGCATATAAAATAAAGATCAAAAGATAAGCAAAATAGTGTAACAACAAAATACAATATCAATAGATGTTAATCATAATTCACATGTATGACTTATAACAGAGGTGAATAAAATAAAACATGAGTTATCCTCTGTAGCTGTATCAATATGCATGTAGTATAATTTACCATGCAGTTACTTTTCGGACCACTAGATGGCCATGCATTTTATTTGGATACAACCATGCCAACATTCATAATAATTAGTAGTTAAAATAGTTAATCATAGTACCCCTAATTACTTACAAATTACCAGCATATACTCTGCTTAGGTAAGGTAATATTACTAATTCATATTACTACTCAAGGTGGCTATTTATTAATCTGGCTGGTAAATGAAAATGTATGCTTTCTAGCGTAGACTTTAAGAATAAGAATCTTAGATAATCTCTGGAGATTAGATATTACATATTTCTGATTCTTGGTAATGTCTATAGCAGGGCTCGACAAACCCCGGGCGCCAGGTCGCCATGGCGACCAGGAAATCAGACCTGGCGCCCAGGTATCGTGAGCCCCGCGAGGTGTCCTCAGCAATGGGATCGGGTTTTTTTTTTTTCCTATTTCAGCAGCGGTGCGCGAGGGAGCATAGTGTGTGCACCGGCTGCACAGACTTCCTGCTCTGCCCCCTCGCGCACCGCGTTCTAGCGCTGATCCAGTACTGGGGAGCATAGCAGGGAAGCTGCTCTGAGCCACCGGGCTGCAATGGAAACCCCCCCCCCCCCCCTCTCTGCATTGAGGTGTAATCGCAGGGAGGGGGGACACTGATAGGTTAACTTTTTTTTTTTTCTTTTAAAAAAAAAAACGACAACCAAAAAAAAAAAACCTGCTGTCTTGTGTATGTCTGCGTGGATGTGTTTGTGTGTGTATGTGTGTGCCTGGATGTGTTTGTGTGTGTATGTGTGTGCCTGGATGTGTTTGTGTGTGTATATGTGTGTGACTGGATGTGTTTGTGTATATGTGTGTGTGTGACTGGATGTGTTTGTGTATATATGTGTGTGTGTGACTGGATGTGTTTGTGTATATATGTGTGTGTGTGACTGGATGTGTTTGTGTATATATGTGTGTGTGTGACTGGATGTGTTTGTGTATATATGTGTGTGTGTGACTGGATGTGTTTGTGTATATGTGTGTGTGTGACTGGATGTGTTTGTGTATATGTGTGTGTGTGACTGGATGTGTTTGTGTATATGTGTGTGTGTGACTGGATGTGTTTGTGTATATGTGTGTGTGTGACTGGATGTGTTTGTGTATATGTGTGTGTGTGACTGGATGTGTTTGTGTATATGTGTGTGTGTGACTGGATGTGTTTGTGTATATGTGTGTGCCTGGATGCGTTTGTGTGTGTATGTATGTGTCTGACTGGATGTGTTTGTGTGTGTGTATATATGTGTCTGACTGGATGTGTTTGTGTGTGTATATATGTGTTTGTGTGTGTGTATATATGTGTCTGACTGGATGTGTTTGTGTGTATGTATATATGTGTCTGCCTGGATGTGTTTGTGTATATGTGTGTGCCTGGATGCGTTTGTGTGTGTATGTATGTGTCTGACTGGATGTGTTTGTGTGTGTGTATATATGTGTCTGACTGGATGTGTTTGTGTGTGTATATATGTGTTTGTGTGTGTGTATATATGTGTCTGACTGGATGTGTTTGTGTGTATGTATATATGTGTCTGACTGGATGTGTTTGTGTGTATGTATGTGTGACTGGATGTTTGGGTAGGGGGGTGATTTGCGTTCAGAAGTGGAGGGTGCACGGAGAGGACTTTCACCCTAGTCCTCCTAATCAGAATAAAGGATCCTTTATTCTGTATGTATATGTGACTGCGTGTGTTTGTGTTTATGTGCCGTTGTCTGGCTCCTAGATTTTTTTAGCTGGCTCCTAAAACTCAGATAAATTTGTCAAGCCCTGGTCTATAGGATATTCCTCTGGCTTCCTTCTGCGGAAAGGATTACAGATAAACACCAGAAAACACATTTCTGATGTGCAATCTAATATTGCAACGGTGGTTGTTTATTTTTTGCTTTATTGACAAACATTTTACACAAAATTAAATTAACACACCACATAAAAAAATTTACAATATGACAATATCCATATATTATGTTCTGTTCTCTTCATTTGCACTTAAACTTAAATTTATTAAGCAAGCAGTGTGTGTTGGTAGCCTCCATCACTGTGTTTCTAGGAGAGAACTAATGGCCCGCCTCCTCTCTATAGATGACCCTGGCTTTGAAAAAGGGTTCTGTTTTGGGGAGGTGGGTAACAGGGGGTTACTTTACCCTTTGCATTAATTTGTTGCCCCTGGTTGTCCACTGTACCCGATTACTCATGTTCCCAGACTGTGCCCTCGGTTATCCTGACTCACCCTGGTTTGTGTTCTACAACTGTGTGTTTAATATGGTTTTTTTAGTCAGATTCTGTTTTTTATATTGTTTTTATGTCCAATGCATAATTCTGAGAGGAAAGCACTCTGAAGGATTACAATGTGTTACAGGGAAGTCAGGGACAATGGTTGATGGTTTACCCCCTGCAGTGCAGGTACAGCCTGTGTGCTGCCTAGGTGTGATTTCCCATCTCCTATGTGATCCATCATTGTTCTGTGTTAATTGAATTTACTGTTAAACTAATTATGATGTGTTATTGTATATCTGTAGCTGGTATGGTTAGTTGCTGTTTAGTTCCATGTTAATATGTGGGTTGAGTTATGTTAACTTGATTGTCTGTATATAAGACTCTGTTTCTGTTCAATTAAAGTGTTATTGTTCTTCCTACATTAAGTCTTGGCTAGTGATTTAGATGGTCGGAGAGATCTGGAGATCCCGTTGCAAAACTCGCTGTCCTCGGCCTTTGTGAGGGCCGAGGGTCCCAAGGAAGCAGAGACTGACTGAGGTACCCAGTCGGGATACCAGGGGGTTCTGTCACATAGTGTAACTTGCGGAGTGCGCTTACCGTTTGTGCTCCTTTTAAAGTGACTTGCTATTTTCAAAGTACACAGTTGCTCATTTGCTGAAGCTGAGAAATGGTATTATATAGTGATTTGGGGTTTGTATATTAACTTGCAGTAAGAAGGTTAAGGGTTTTTTTGGGGAATAGTGTTCAATTAGTTGAGGCTTGGGGTTTGAGAAGATTCACCTGTGTTGGTTAGCAGAAAGCAAGCAGTGTAACTCAGAGCATGCTCACAGTTTGGGCGTGCTCTTTTCAAAGTTACTTGTTATTTTCTAATTGTACAGTTTGTTCATTTACAGCATCTAGGGCAGGACAATGGGTTAAAGAAACCGAGGTTTTTTTTGTTTAAGCATGCACACTTGCACCAGACAAGATGAGCATGCTTGAAGATCTCGCAGTGCACATCTTATCATATGTATGAATATTTGGAACAGCTGTTCCAGGGCCCATATTGATGTGGCAAATGTAATATGACAACCCCCTTGGTACCCCGGCTGGGGACCTCCATCAGTCTATGCTTCCTAGGGACCCTCAGGCCTCACAATGGCTGAGAACATGGATTTTAGCCCCGGGATCTCTTGATGTCTCCAGCCTTCCAAATCACTAACCAATGCAGGATGAAGAATAATAAAATTTTATTGGAACAGCACAGACCTGCTACAGATATACAATAACACGTCACAATTAGTTTAATTGCAATTCTGTGTTTTTGTTCTGTATGTGTTGTTAGTACTTTATGTCTGATTTAAAACCAATACAAACTTATTTTCGACCCCCCCCCCAGTAAATTTAATTAAAACAGAACAATGGATGAGTCCCATAGTAGTAGTGTGCTTACCTAAACATCCGCTTAATATGGTAAATCACACTTAAGCATGCACCCAGGCTGTCTCTACACTGCAGGGGGTAAACCATTAAACATTGTCCCTGCCTCACCTGTGACACATTGTAATCCTTCAGATGCTCTCCTCTCAGAATTAAGCATTGAATATAAACCAATATACAAAACAGAATCTGACTAAATAACCACATTAAACACACAGTTATAGCATGTAAGCCAGGGCGATTCAGGATGAGTGTCATTATCAGCCAGGATCTGAACCCTAACTTCTGTCTTTGCTGCTGCATGCTCCTGTTCCAGACACCACCTGCTGGATTTATTGTCTCATGTAGCAGTAGTGGTTATCTATGCATTTTCCTCTCGCATTTGCCTACTGCTCAGGAATGAGTTTTTGCAATGATGAGCCCTGGGGCTATATAAACCCCATCATCCCAGAGCCAGTACTTTTTGTTAGCTGGCTTGTATCTTGGATTGCCTGTATTTTTTTGTTCCTGATCATCCTGCTACTCTCCAGTCCTTTGACCTCCGCTATTTCCTGACCATCCTGATATTCTCCTGTCCATTGACTCCGGCTTGTTTTATAACCATTCTGTATCCTAGACCTTGCATACAACTCTGCCTGGCTATGAGTC
Organism: Pelodytes ibericus; assembly: GCA_036172795.1. Classification (NCBI taxonomy): domain Eukaryota; kingdom Metazoa; phylum Chordata; class Amphibia; order Anura; family Pelodytidae; genus Pelodytes; species Pelodytes ibericus. The sequence goes on along the minus strand of CM069866.1, from coordinate 42,731,662 downwards.
GTGGGAAACCTAACAAAGCCTCTGCTTGTGGGTGCTCAAAGCGAAGTGCTACATCCCTGGTGGAGAATGCTCACCCTGCACAGGGCCTTGAATCACCCACTTCCCCTGCATCTCGACTTTAGCCCATTATACAATTTACCAGTCTTACTACATATGCCTTGGAACTTTTGTCTGTGCAAGTTGAGTTGTTGTCTAGTTATGTTTAGACTCAAAAAAATGTTTCACCTTGCTTCAGGAGGGGCTTGGTCTACTAAGGTCTGTTGTCACTGCTGCCCTATGTCCCTCTCCAGGGAAGATAACCAGGGTAAAGTCTGCACCAGACCTGTGTTCTCAGAAACCAATCACTGTAACAAACACCCATAAGCCTTCCAGTGACTCTGGTTTGAGTCTGAATCCTATACCAGAATCCTATACCAGAGTATAACACAGTCTTCACTAGTAAAGAATACAGCAAGTGGTCCCCTCACAGCCTATGTTTTTATTGTGGAAGATTTGGCCATTCCATCAACTATTACCCTATTAGACCTTCCAAGCCAGAGAAGATAAGAAAAGAATCAGGGCTGTTAACGAAGTCTGCTTCAGCTTCTGGAAACGTAAGGAAATATCCGTCCAGTAGACCTGGGTCCCCCAGTCTAGAATGCTTACCTGACAGTTCTGGTGAAGAAGAGTTTGAAGATTTCTACCATGCTGATTCACCTAACATCTCTGTTCCTACCACTATTATCGGGAATACCATAGTCACCCCACAGCGGAGAAATGCTCCATTTATTTCGACCTGTCAAGAATCAATGCCATCCCTTCATAAAACTACTACTTTGATCCCTGAACCCAAGATCTGTGATTTTCCATTTGTTGCAGACCTCTCATCTGATGAAGAGTTTATTTCTTGGAAGACAAGCAACAGACAGGCCCTTGAGCAGCAACTTCTAAAAAGAAGAACAAGAGAAGGGTTTGAATGCAAGCTTGGGCGCTCGATGCTCGCCCCTTGAGAGAGGGGTAGTGTCACGATCCGCCAGGATTTGAACCCTTACTTCTGTGTTTGCTGCTGCATGCTCTTGTTCCAGGTTCCACCTGCTGGGTTTGTCTCATGTAGCAGTAGTGGTTTATCTCTGCATTTTCATATATATATATATATATATATATATATATATATATATATATATATATATATATATATATAATATTCCTAGAGGACCACCGACAGACCTAACATGTTACTGGTCCTCTTCGGAATAACTTCTTATTTTTTTATAATTTATTATTTACATATTTTTATTTAGCTCTAACCTTAACCCTATGGTTACAAATGGAATAATATATATCTCGAAGTTATCAACAGTTATTTTTGATTTTCATGGATTCTTTGATATCAGGCATGGTGCCCACAGATGCTGATGTTTAAAAAGGGATCAAAATCCCAGCCGGCCAATTACAGACCTGTAAGCTTGACATCTGTGGTGGGGAAACTGTTTGAAGGGTTGCTAAGCGAATATATTCAAGATTTCATATTGAACAGGAATCTCTTTAGCAGGAGGCAACCTGGCTTTGTGAAAGACAGATCTTGTCAAACTAACTGAATTACATTCTATAAGGAGGTAAGTAAAAATATACTTATGGGTGCTGCAGTGGATTTGATATATTTAGACTTTGCTAAGGCATTTGATACAGTTCTACATAAAAGGCTGAAGGCCAGAGGTTTGTATGTGGATTGGCAATATTTTGAAAGACAGAATGCAAAGGGTGGTGGTAAATGGGAAGTTCTCAAATTGGACACATGTGATAAGTGGAGTACCTCAGGGTTCTGTTCTGGGTCCTCTTCTTTTTAAGTTGTAATACAGTAATAAAGTCTGAACTAGATGTATCTTCGCTGCAATTTGGACAAATTGGGTAATTGGGCAGATAAAAGGCAAATGCGATTCAATGTAGACGACAGTAAAAAATTTCGGTACAAAAATAAAAATGCAACATATAGTTTAAATGGTGTTTCCTTGGTGAAATCTACTAAAGATAAAGATTTGGGAGTAGTTGTAGACAATAGACTTGGCAGTAGTGCACAGTGTCAGCTGCTAAGGCCAATAAGATATTGTGGTGTATCACATGGGGTATTGACTCACGGGAGGAAGATATTATTCTGCCTGTTCATAGGTCCATGGTAAGATCTCACCTTGAATATGCGGTTCATTTCTGGGCGCCTTTAAAAAAAAAAAAGACATAATGGAACTAGAGGGTGCAGAGGAGGGTTACAAAACTAATCAGGGGAATGGAAAGTTTGTTAGCAAAGGCTGAAAAAGTTAAATCTGTGCACGCTAGAGAAATGGGGGATATGATAATTTTATATAAATTTGTACGGGGCCCATACCAAGGGCACAGAACAGTACAAAGGACAAGAGGTCACCCGCTGAGACTTCAAGAAAGGAGATTTTGTCCACGACAGCGTAAGGGATTTTTACAATAAGGACAATTGAAATATGGAATTCACTGCCTGAAGAAGTGGTTCTAGCAAATACCTTAGATGCCTTTAAGGGCGGCCTGGATAGTTTTTAAATAGAGAGCTATGCATGTTTGTATTTAGTGCTTGTTGATCCAAGGATATATTTGATTGCCATTTGAAGTCCAGAAGGAATTTGTTCCCCCACTGAAATCAGAATTCGAAATTGCTGAAGAGGTTTTTATTTGCATTCTTTTGGATCAACAGCGGTAAACATGGGATAGGAAAAGGGTTGAACTTGATGGACGCAAGTCTTTTTTTAACCTAAACTACTATGTAACTATGTAATGCAATATTAGATTTATAGATGTCTCTTGTTTCCTTTTTTTCTATTTTTGTCTCCTTGTTTTAATTTATTAACATCATTATTTTTTTAAGTAATATTATTTTCTTCATTATTTAGTTTTTGATTATTTCTTATAGTTATTTTTAGTATTTTCTCTTTTTTTTTTTTTATTTACCCTTTAGCATTTTTTTGCCCTTAACACTTTGAGCTTAATTAGGTACTTGTGTGAGATGTATCTCCTAATAAATGAAATGATTTATCAACTCGATGTGAGTATGTGGAAATTCCTAGGAACAGAATGATACAAGAAATAAAATGCATGTAATGTATAAAAATGAAATTCAAGTGTAAAGTTCAGCAAAATTGTGTTTATTATATTTTTTCCATCTATGTATATCGATTGTGTTGAATTTTTAAACCCGAATGGGTTAACATTGCAGACATTGAAAATTGTATATAAACGGCAGCTTTACTCAGCTGCAACATGCACCTTGATGAAGCCAATTCTTTGTGGGGAAACGCGTAGTTATGTTTTTTTTGGTACCTTGTTTGTTCCTGACCAGCTTTCGTTATTCCTACGAGGCACGGACCTCTTTCAAGTCGAACCCCAAAGCGAAAGATATTCTGAGGGTTAAAACTACACAAACCAGGTGATCTTATATTCCTGTCTTCTGTCACCCGATCTATGGTGTGGAGGTAGATGGTCTACAGCGGGAGTGCCAAGTGATTTATTCCCTTATTGGATAGAACTACAATGCCGAATTACCGGAGTGTATGTGGTGCAATTAGCACAAAGCGCTACAAGTGGGTGCCTTTAATTAGGACTCGTTAACCTTTCCTGTAAGCGTCCGAAAACTGCTTCATTTTTATTGCTTTTATTTGTTAATGTATCGGTCAATTTTAAAACGCAGCTGTATATCATTTTACCTTTAATTAAACTTTGTACATTTTCTGAACTAACGTGCAATACATTTATAAATATAATATTGCATTACTTTGAGATATATATTATTCCCTTTCTGCCAAGCAGATGTTACTATTCACAGCGATAATGATCACAGAACGGGTATGCAGAGGTTAACTGTAATTAAATTAATATATTACAATAACATTTATTAAAACAAACTTTAAAAGTGCAAAAATAAAAAAAGTTAAAAAAACAAACAAAATGAGGGCCATAAAGTAGGAAGAAAACTGATTTTCACTGAATCACAGTAACAAACTGATCAGCAAGGAAATGGTTAATTCCCCCCCCCCCCCCCCCCAGTAAATGTATTTTTTTCTCCCACTTGCCTGTCACTCTGTGCCTCACTATAAGTACGTGATGCACAGGGAGTGAATTAGAGGCAAAGTAATGTATGAACACATTGACTTTACCATCTAATTTGCATGCTATCACTCGAACACTGCGATCACATTGCTGGTAGCCCGCCGATCTGGTCCAGGAACTTTGCCTCTGGTGCGAGGCAGTGTACTGGACCCGTTTAAACTGGCTGGCTGCGTGCAGCACCAGCTTATATACATGACAAGTTAACTCGTCAAAAGGACGCGAATGCTGCTGCACTTATGAACTCGTCACAAGGTTGCAAAAGGGTTAATATCCCACAAAGGTTTTCAATAACTGCTGTGCAAAATTTAAATGCAAGTGTGCACAGAACTGCAATCTAATATAGCATGTGTTTGCTAGTCTTTGTTGGGAGTTCTAAGATGGCGTCAGCCCTTGTAGTTTGAGAGTTGCAAGATGGAGTCGAAAGTGTGCTTACTTCAAAATGGAGTTCCAAGCACATGTGCCGAATCTAAAATGGAGTCTGTAGAAATACACCAACAAAAGACACAGGCCGTGCACATGGAGAGTAACTCACAATATTTTACACACTAACAGGTGTCATAAGTACAGTTATTGGTTCCAAATTAAATTGCCAAAACCTGAAAAGCCAACCATTTAGGAATTTTGGCAGAAATATACTAGTTTAAAACCCCACATTGACAATCACTCGGAAACTAGCAAGAGAATAATGTTTTAATTCACAACGCTATTTTATGTCTGAGCAGCACTAATTTGAAGTAGTGACACTCCCCCCACGGTTATTCCATACCGGACTCGCAACTTAACGGTAGAAATCTTCTTGCATCTGTGGCTAACAGGACTCTCCATCGCACCCTTTCTGCAGGGGGACAGGGAGATGATGACCCGAGGAGGCGAAGTGCTGTAGGAACGTAACAACAAACCATGAGTCATTAAGCTATTCTACTGTATAAGAAAATATTACTTTCCGTTAAGATCAACATACCAAAGGGTACTGAGCTTACTTTAAATCAATGTCTGCTATTTCCTCACCATATGGAACGCAGAATATTAAATCAAGCCGACACACCTCGAGAAGCTCTTTAAACTTTAAATAAGCTGCTCAAACAAGATTACCATCGATACTACTTCCCATTTCTACTATATGGGAATTGAACCTTGAACTTTTAACCCAAGTTGAAATTATAATCAAAGTTAATTAAATGGTATAACTGCAACCAAGTCTAACCCGTAGACTACAAATACGCTTTTCAACTTCTCTAAGGACATATATTTAATGCATAATTGCATCATAACTACAATAACTGCAATCAAGTTTAATCCGTAGACTTCAATACTCTTTCCAAAATTAATACTGCCTAAATAAGTTTACTCAAATAAGATTAACTCTGTTACTATTTTCCATCCATCTAATATACTGGTAATGGAATTCTGAACTTTTGTACATTGAAGTTGCAATTAAAATCAAAGTCAATTACATCTGGAGAAGTGCTCTAAATTCCCACTATATCAAGTGATTGCTAGACTTTGGCTGAAACTGACGATACAAATAGAAACATCAACACCTTAAGCAACTGCCAGTGGAAGGTAGAAGTTGAATACTTAATCTCCTCTTAAAAGAGGGAAAGAAATAAAAAAGGAGAATGGCATCTAAGAAACCGGACAGTAAATCCCAAAGGAAAAAAATAGAAAGAGGGCCCGATAAAAATGATCTGAAAGATAAAGAAAAAAAATTGGCCTCGATTTCCCCCCCCCCCCCCCCCACCTAAAAGTACCAATTATGATGTCACAGGAATTAATAGATACATCAATAATATACAATGAAATGGAAAACTCCAAGATATCCTCTGACAGTTCCAGTGAAATCGAACACAGAGAAACAACAATGGATACCCTAAAAATATTTTTAGAAAATCAATTTACACAACTCCGGTCAGAGATGTCTAATAACATAAAAGAGATTACCACAGAGTTAAAACGACTAGAATTTTTTTTTGAAAAAAGATACTAGAAAAGTCTCGAGAGAATTGCGCAAGTGAAGAATAAGCTAGAAAAGATGAATATTAAAATTAAATCTCTTGAAGTCAAACTACAAAATTATGAAGATAGAGACAGAAGACTCAATCTGTGGGTAAGAGGCGTTTCCGAGGATATCTCTCAATCTGCTTTGGAACAATACTTCACAAACTTTTGCATGGAAGCAAAGATAAGTGGCATGGACTCGGTTATTTTATTTGAATGACTTCATAGGATTCAAAAGCCAAGGGGAATTCCTGAAGACTCGCCAAGAGACACTATTATAAGATTCCACTCTATTAAAATAATAGAGAAATTTGTAAAGGCTTTTAGAGAAATATCACAGTTCCTGGAGAGATTTCACCATCTAAAATGTTTCAACGATCTTTCCAGAGGCACAAGAATGTTTCGGAAGTCCTTTATTGAAATTACAAAATTATTGAGAGAAAGGAACATTAGTTATAGATGGGGCTTCCCCGCAAAAATCTTGATCCAATATGAGAACTCAACTCTTGTATATGATACACCTGATAAGGCGTTAATGTGGTTAGGAAACCTAGTATTAGTAACTTGTATGTACAGCTCCCGTCACAGGGGCAACGGGTTTATAATAACTATACCCTAAATTAAATCAAAGGAATGATTAATCTATTCTTATGATGATACTGGATGACCCTTTATAATTGTTGCCCCCTAATTTACTTTGACTATATTATTATACTATTGTTTACGGGAGATCCACCAGTATACATCCCTTCTCTAAAATTATCCATTTTTAATTTTAACCTCTGCTCCCTTGATAGATGAACGTTATTCTTGGTACGGTCATGATGGTAATGATAATGCTAATCCATATGGTATTTCCCATTAAGCCTTTTGGTAATCTCCACTCTGATTATATTGTATATTGTTGTTGGGGATAAACTCATAAGTTGGAACGATATGACAGGTTTCCTTAGGAACCTCTCATATCTTCCGACTTGATTTTGGCCAAATAACAACTGTTGCTAAAACTCTTGCCCACCTTCTCTTAATAATCATAATCATCTAAAATATTGAAGGATGTCTGTTAGTTAAGTGATCTGACTATACTTTGCCAAGGCCAGTTCCTGTAGGTACAGATATGTTTTAGAACACAATACAAATGGATACTTACCTTTGATAGACGACCTTTTTGGGGTTCATAGCAGATATAAAACTTGTTGTCCTGCGTTTTATGTTATAAGTGATGATATCGTTTTTTTTTTTTGTTTTTTTAAAAGACACCTAGAGGAAAAACTCATCCGGTGTTGGATAATGTTTGTTACTATCATAAATAATTCTGTAATTTGGAGATTTATATCCGGTTGAGGACTCCTAGGGATACCCACAGTTTGTGTTCTTGAGTATAATCCTCGGGGTACAGAGAAGGGGAGGGAAGAGAGAAGAAAAGAAAAAAAGAGGAAGGGAGGAGAAAGAAAAGTGGAAAAATGAAAATATTTTTTTTTTCTTCAAATTCATGGGTTGCAATACAAGTTTAAGAGAGTGTGTTTCTATTCTGTTCTATTGTGTTACACCCCATGACATAAAGTGAGTTAAAATCCACCCCCTTATAGGTATCTGGCAATCTACTTCCATATTTAGTTAAGTAAACACATATTATAGTTATATAATGAACTAAATAAGGAATTAGTTTATAAAACCACATTGATACACTGACATCTTATCTCACGAATTTATGGGGTATATAATGTCGATTCACATATTAATATAATTAATTACTTCTCATAAAATCAGTTCAGCACACAAAACCGTTTTTAGCAATTATATTTCACAAGATATATAATCTTAAATACCATAGAAATACACTAGTTAATTATTAATTTCACTTACAGTATCGTTTATTATACTTACTAAAGATATAATATATTTGCACACGAATCTTCGTAAATAGCAGATGCCCCTTACACATGCAATGAAAATCACTTTTTAATAAGTTAAAGATATATTGATTTGCATACCGCTAGGGGGATTGAAGGGGAGGGGAGAGGTTGTATCAAGGAAAAAAAAAAAAGCATCAATATCAAATGCAGCTGGAGATAAAGGTCCTGTAGTAAGGAGAGTCATAGAGGCAATCCATAATACAAATGAGTAGGAGAGAGAAGGGAAGCAAGACAGGACGAAGAGAAAAAGGGGAAAGTATAGGGAAAGGAAAGTAGAGGAAATGAAAGAAGAAGGGGGAAGGGAAAGAGAAAGGGAAAAAAAAAAGGGGGGGGAGAGGGAGTACAATCCATATAATAAGAGAGAATTAACATCAATTTAGACAATTAGTAATAATTTGGGGTAGGGTCATCAATAAAACGGTTGTATATTATAATTAGGGTATATTTATAAGCCTATCCCACCCCTTCAGCGATAATAAGTGTTCTATTTAGTATCTTGAGGTTCACCGGCTCACAAAATTTACTCTTTGTCGAGCTGAAACAAGTGTCCAGATGGTAATAGGGGATGGACACACAAAAAAGATGGGTTCCAAGTGCAAACTGGGTTAGCACTTGACACTGGATAATCCAGTAAGGTTTTATGTTTTGTCTGTTTTGCTTTATGAGAGAGTTGGTCACAACACTGGCCGCCCGGGCTGGATGGAGGGGATACTAACCATTTCAAGGTAGTTTCGCTAAATGTCCAGGGGTTAAATTCGCCTCAAAAACGACAACTCTTGATACAACAGCTAAAGCAAGATCACATCTCGGTGGGTTTCATACAGGAAACCCACTGGAAAGGAGATGTCTCATTAATAAAGAATAACCTTCTTCCACACATCATGTTTTCTAACTATAACAAGAAAAGGAGAAGAGTTGCAATATTTATTTCAGGAGACTTGGCATTCAAGGAAATATTTAGACTGCAGGATGGTTCCGGCAGATATCTATTCCTTATCTGTGAGATGCAGGGCCATAAATATTCATTTTTAAACATCAATGCCCCAAATGAAAACCCACACAGATTTATTAACAATATTATTAACAAAATACAACCATCTACTCAAGGCGCCTTGTTGATGTCATTCACCTGATCCCCTCACATCGCTTGTCACCTCCTTTCTCACGCCGTCATAGCTCTCATGTTGTTGCAGCAGCCATGTTTTTGGAGTCAGGAAGTCACCAGTGACTTCTGGAGACACTTCATCTACGGTGGCCATGTTTTTGGAGTCTGTTTGCTCTCTATACAGACTTCAAATAGATGCATTCATTTTTGTTTTATTTTCGGTTTTACTTTCTTTCTATCACTTGGGATCCTCTTCTATTGTAATATATATGCATATATATTTTAGTGTTCTGTATTCTTTTTGTTTTTTCTGTTCCTCCCTCCTGACACACCCATCTCCTTCTCCATTGGTCTATGCTAATTACTTCCTATATTTATTCACCTGTTCATTCGTTTTCTAGTTGCCTGTGCAAAGAGTTCTCTCTGTTTTTGGGCTATTGTTACATTTTGTCTGACTCCTGATACTGACCCTTGGCTTGTTCTTTGACTTCGTTTGATCTCTGCCTGCCTTGAATCCTCAGCCTGTTTTTGACTTTGCTTGACTTCTGCCTGCCTCGATTCCCTGGCTTGCTCCTCAACTTTGCTTGTTCTCAGCCTATTGATATCATCAACCAGTTCCAGTCTGTCTTGTCTCCTGTGCTGCTCAGAGTACTCCAGCAACCCATTCCTGGTTACCTCTAGGTTGTACTTGTGCCGCACAAACCCCTGGCAAAACATTACCCTGGGCTCAACCTTCGGGTACATATTTGTCAGGGTGAACACCACAAAGTACTTCCCAAGAGGTGATCTTGCAACAAGGGTCCCTCCTCCTGGGTGTCACTGGTACACCGTAACAGTTGATAGGTGGTGATTTAAACGGTATATTAGATGGTGATATGGATAAAAAAGTTCCCAGTGGGTCAAGTTTGAATCCCTCCCTACGTAAGGCTGCCTTTCAATTCCAAGAAATTATTTCTAGCTTTGATTTATATGATGTGTGGCGATCTTTACATCCGGGAGAAAAAGATTATACTTTTTTTTTCAAATCCTTATCTATCCTACTCCCGGCTGGATTATTTTTTGATTAGACCTTATGTATTGAGATACTGCCATAAAAAAGACATAAAAGATATTCCATGGTCAGACCATTCGGCAGTTGTTCTGGAGCTCATGGTAACCAATAAAAGTGAGCAACGCTCAAATTGGAGATTAAATGAGAGATTGCTTGCCGATGAGAGAAATATTGCATTCCTTTCCTCAATGTTTAAGTTCCGTTTTAAAGAAAAGATTACTAAAGAAATATCTGCCTATCAGTTTGGTGTGCCTTTAAAAGTGTCGCAAGAGGCTACTTAATAAAAATAAGGCTCTGAAATGAAAAAAAAAACAAAAAAAAACATGGGGCATCAATTAACCAACTAAATCTGGACCTATACAAACTAAAGGTTGATAACAAACTATCTCCATCAAAATCCCAGGCCCTCTTAATAGACTAAGTCACAAAAGAAATAAATGAACTCCTGCTGGCTAAAGTAAATTTTGCCCTCATGAAATTAAACTAGAAATGGTATCATAAGAGTAATAAGGCAGACAAGATGCTATCCAATAAGCTAAAAAATAGCAAAGCCAGAGTAATAAATATTAAACTGGAAAGGCAAAATAATATAAGCCCAAAAGATATAAATTTTATTCTCAGCTTTATGGTCTCTCTGAATCCCCTTTGGAATCCGGTATATGTCAATACATATTTCTTGGTTGGGACTAGTAAATATAATAAGATCCTACCTACTACCAAAGTGGTCCTATTTATTCAGAATGATCCCACTTAGGATTCCAATCTGTAAGCTTAGATCATTACAAAAGCTTTTTTTTAGATTACATCTGGGCCCAAAAGAGACCTCGAATAGCCATGTCTCATATGCTGAAACAATCTAGTAAGGGAGGATTAGCCGTCCGGAATATCATCAGATACTACCAGGCTATCTGGCTACCCGTTTGTTCCATCTGCGGAGATGGCAGGACCCTACGGTTATAAATGGTATGATATTGAATCATCCGCTCTGGGACGTAAGGATATTTCTCAAGTTCTCTGGATAAATACGAGGGTACCAAAAAAATGATTAAAAAAATTATCTGTCCCCATTTGGGAGAATTGCTAACCGATTGGCTCCTCCTTAAAAAAGCGAACAATCTATTGGAAAAACTATCACCCTTCTGCACAATAAAAATATTGGAACTTAACAACGAAAACTTAAAACTAGATAATTGGACAAAAAATTTTGAATAAAATTGATCCCCATTCCTCAAGTATGTGTTGGCGGTGCAAGCAAGAGGAGGGTACGTCCAGACACATATGGTGGGACTGTAAAGTCATAGATCCCTTGTGGCGCCAGGTTTTTATAAGTATCTCCGATATAATGGAATGCCGGGTTGATCCTGAAATGGCTATTGCAATATTACACTTTAATATATCACATTTCCCCTGTAAAAAGAGATACTTACTTAATTATACAGATATCAGCCACAAAGATTGTTCTAGCTAGGTTGTGGAGACAAGAGACTAAACCATCATGGCTTCAAGTAGAATTGCAGGTGGAGTACCAATATAGGATGGAAAGGGGTATATCTTTTCAAAATGATAACAATAACAAATTTGAGGAAAAATTGCAACCATGGATCAAGTGGTTGAACGATCATAACAACATTTAAGCTAAAGAAGGAAAGGGGGAAAAAGGGAAAGAGGGAAATGATAATCCCTGGACATAATAATAATAATAATAATGAATATAAACTACCTTGGTTTGATTCTGAAGGTTAAATTGGGATATATCATCTAATCCCCTTCATCACACCCGGGAAAGCATAGTCAATCCTAGCTTAGATCCATATGAATGCCCTGTGTTTCCAACTCTCTCGTTGTAATTGTCTGTTGAGTTTTGCAGATGTCTCTATAATTTGTTAATTTCGTTATGTACAGGCTGCCCAGTTACTAAAATGTCGGATGCTTTAGTTTTTACTGCAATTTGTAGCTTCTGTATTGAAAGAAGGATAATGACTTAGAGTCATTAAAAGCACTGTTCAACTAACTGGTGGTAATAAGTCAAATACTGTATGTAACATCTATATTGTGGAGTCATCAACTCATTTCGTGTTTGTAACTTTTATTCTGAAAACAATAAAAATCAACATTTTAAAAAAACAAACATAAAACAAAACAATTTAAAGTATCTTTAGTACTAACAATATATATGGTCTGTACAATAGCTCTATTGTGCAATGAGACTTCAGAGGGGGTAACCCAAGAATATATATAAATTGAAAAAGAGATGTTTGAAGTATCTGAGTAATAAAACTTAATTTTTATTAGTTATCAATAAAATTCAACATATAACAGGACTGGTGCGAAAGTGCAAAAACATGAATCAAGGCGTGAGTTGCATAATTGAAACCTTATGCATATAGTCACACGTAATTGTTGAGAGCCAGATTCAATAATGTATCCATTGTTATAATTGTATCGCAGTAATGTTCGGATCTTGTATTTTCTAAGAGCCAGAGGTCATGCTGCAAACAAATAAATAAATATTGCTGTTTAAACTACAAATTGGTTAATGTAAATTTGACTAGACAATTGCAGTATAAACCAGGAAAGTTGGATTCAACATGGCCTCATGCATGAAGGCTCACTCAATAATGCAGAGATGTATTGAATTAATCAACAATTAGTCAACAACACAAGTATAATGATACACATATACCTAATACTGCTCTATAAATTACATTATTATTTAATTGTAGGTAATGCCCATCCGTTGGTGAAACATGCATTGGGCTAGGGTCATACACTCACCCACCATTCAACCTTTTTTTAATAAACGTTTTTATTGGTTTCAGAGTAATGAACAGAGACGTACCGTACAACCAAGTAATGATAACGTCAAAGGAAATATACATGGCTCAAAAGAGTTTCAATAATATACTTTCATGTGATGAATAATTATATGGATAATTGCAACGGTATTGGGGGTGAGAAGAAAAACGAACAAGAGAAAGTGATAGGGAGGGGAAGAGGGATAAGAGATAGAGGGTGCAGATTAGGGGGAGTATGGGAAGGAGGGTATGCTGTGCAAGGGGGATATGTCACTTGGCCTCATTCAGTCGTTTTGGGAGAGTTCCTCCAAATCTCAATAAAGTCACTGTACACCAGCAGTCTATCACTGGAGGAGTAGAATAGCCGTTCCATCTGCAGGTTGTATATGATTGTTATATAATTCCTCGGCAGGTGGAGCTAGTGGGTCTTTGCAATGTCTGCCGATGAGTGTTTTCCCAGCTAATAATATATGGCTTCTTTTCAAACTTTTTAACTGACGTATGTGGTGTTGGTTCACCTATTTAGCCTTTATTAAATTTGAATGTTTTCCCACGTATGGGACTGCCCCTCCTCCCCATGGACTCAATATCAATGCCAGACGCTCAGGTAGGCACTAAGACTTTGCTATCCAGGGAATAACTGACCCAGTCTCCTGCTCGACTTCTCCCAGTTGCTCTGAGACATTGATCTGCTGGAGTCTCCCTGCAGACTGTTTTTTCAGAACACCTTTTTTTTTTATTTTTTTTCTTCCTAATATGATTTTTATTGAAAATCAAAATTTTTCATACATATACATAAAAAACAAACATTACATATAATACATATATCAAATCAATTTTAGGAGAGAGGACAGGGAAAGAAGCCAAGGGAGGAAAAAAAAAAAAAAATAGATAAATAAAATATAAACCTTGGAAAATTGGTCGGATATAACATTACAGATTTTTTTTAATTTTTTTTTTTTTTATACATTTAAGTATGTTATGGTACAGTGCTAACAGTAGGGGCTGCGGTCGGAGGGTACAGTGTTATAGCATAATATATGGACCAAGCTTGCCACGTTTTATCATTCAAAATGTTTTCATTTTCCATTGAATATGCTGCTTTTTCAAAACAACTATTTAGTTGTAATTGGTTAAGAATAGACTCCTCTGAAGGAGGTCTGGGGTCTTTCCAAAGTCTGGCAATACATAATTTACACACTGTAAAGAAATGGGCCATCAATTTTCGCTGATATTTTTCAATACATGTGGGATACATATTTAACAATGCTATGGTTGGGGAGGGTTTAATTTCAAGATCTAAACAATCATTGACATGTTTAAAGACCACCATATATGTAACCTAGTTCCTTTAGCTAAATGACACCTCCAACAGATGGGTGAGGTACCAGGATATATGATTGCAAGCTTGGTTGGAACTAAATACCATCTTTGTATAATTTTAACATTTGTTTCTAAATGGTTAGTGCATCTTGTTAAACCTTTTAATCTAGATAAAGCTTTAGACCATGTTTATAAACTTATTTATTTACCCAAATCCCGTTCCCATTGTTTCATATAATTATGTTTAACCAGATCTGCGGACTGGAGAAGGCTATAACAATCTGTGATGGCATGTCTAATGTCTGGGACTTGTCCGCACTTATCTATAATATTTATTGTCCAAGGTGAGTATTTGAGTTCCGATTTTGGTTTCTTAGAGCTAAAAAAATGGTTCACTTGTATGTATGCATAGTGGTCATGAGGTTGTATGTGATATATTGTTAGTAATTGTTTGAATGGAATGATTTCATTGTCTGACAAGAGATTTCCAAAACACACTATGCCCTTTTGTGACCAACGCTTTATCGGAAATGTGGGGATCAGGATATGTAGGATACTTAGCGGTGTGGCCTTTGTGATGATAGGAATTGCTTTGGGTTTGACTAATTTTTTATCCCAAAGACTTATAGAAGCCTTCGTGGAGTCTAGGAGACTTAATAATTTAGGTCTGTTGGCTGGAGGGGTCCATAGCAATTGAGGGAACGTATATGGCGCTATGTTGTCGTTTTCCATTTGTACCCATACCATTTTATCTTTGGTCGTATGTGCCAATATGGTTTAGGCTAAATTGGCAGCCTGGTAATAATATTTTAGTATGCAGTGAAAAAACAGTGATATCAGCGCTTAAGTGTCAAACCAAGCAGCACTTAACGCAGTGTGTCCCTAAATAACACACAGAGAATACACAGCTAAAACAACAATACATAAAGTGCTCTAATTGGTGTGCTGAAGTAATAAAAAAATATAAGACACCTTTTAGGTGAATGTAAAGTGAAGTTAAAAAGGGGAGCTTAGCAGCATCCCCCCTGTAATATGCACTCACAGACTCCCAGAATATGTAGGCATGTAGATAAGTCTCCTATGTTCTGTACTCCTCCGGACCGGATTCGGCCCGCGGGCCTTGTGTTTGCCACCCCTGCT
Organism: Pelodytes ibericus; assembly: GCA_036172795.1. Classification (NCBI taxonomy): domain Eukaryota; kingdom Metazoa; phylum Chordata; class Amphibia; order Anura; family Pelodytidae; genus Pelodytes; species Pelodytes ibericus. The sequence goes on along the minus strand of CM069866.1, from coordinate 42,716,230 downwards.
TTAGATGATAAAATGGGCTAGGTAAAAGAAAGCAGATCTGTCCAGGGTGCTACGCGTTTCACCCTCAATTGGGCTGCTACGAGACGCCTGGTAGACCTTTTTTTTTTTTTTATCTTTTTTTCAGGCGGCCGAATCCTCTGGATGCGACCGCCGGGTGAAAAAAGAAATAGAAAATTCACAGCGACGACGATACGTCCCATGCACTGTGTACTTAGTGCAATCCTGACCCCTGCGCTGTATACGTAGCATAATCCTGACCCATGCACTGTGTAATTAGCGCAATCCTGACCGCTGCACTGTATACGTAGCGCAATCCTGACCCATGCACTGTGTACTTAGCGCAGTCCTGACCCATGCACTGTGTACTTAGTGCAGTCCTGACCCATGCTTGCTATTATTCTTCCTAGGCTTCTGTTTTCAAGGCTAGTTATTACTTAAATTAAAACCAGTAGCAACTGAATGCACAGGCAATTATTCATGATAATAAAGAGTAGATGCATAATCCTATACAACCGGCCCTTTGAGGGTAACCATACTGCTGATGCGGCCCCCGATGAATTTGTTTTCCACCCCTGATCTAAAGACTTCTGGATTTTGTTGATTTTACTACTTTTTTTTATTTTGTATATTGGGAACTGCCAAACCTCCTGCTATCAGTGGTAGTTGGGTTATTTTAAATGAGATTCTAGCTTTGGTTTGCTTCCATATGAATTTATTGATTGCTTTTTGAAAGTTAACAAGGGGACTTTGTGGTATGAGTATAGGTGTAGTACGAAATGTGTATAATATTTTGGGAAGTATGGACATTTTTACTGCTGCTATTTCACCAAACCATGATAAATTATGCTTAGCCCATTTAGTTAGGAGGGATTGTAATTTTGGAATCTGCTCCATTATGTTAATTTTTAGAAAATCTGATGGGTTTTTGGGAACGCCATTCATAATGGAAGGTTTCTTGTAGGGCTTCTATCTGGGCTTTGGGAATATTAAAAAAAACATTGCTTGGGATTTAGTTATGTTAATTTTATGGTATGATAGGTGACTATAAGTTGCCAGTACTTGATCGTGATTAGGGAGTGCAATTATTGGGTTTGTTAGTGTGAGAATAATGTCATCTGCAAAGAGGGCAATTTTGTACTGGGAACCGGATTTTGACAGGAGGCCTGAAATGTCTTTGTGTTGCCTAACTTGTTCTAGAGATAAAACGAACAACCGAACACCCCGCTCCTGGCATGTGCCGAAGTATCTCTTGGCAGCGAGTTCCATAATTTTATTGTCCTTACCGTAAAGAATCCCTTCCTTTGCTGCCTATGAAATCTTTGCTCTTCCAGTCTCAGGGGGTGACCTCTTGTTCTTTGTACATTTCTGTTAATTAACAGGTCCCTGGAGAGCTCCTTATATTGGCCCTGCACATATTTATATAATGTTATCATATCCCCTCTGAGACGCCTTTTTTCTAAAGTAAATAAATGCAATTTTTTAAGTCTCTCTTCATAACTAAGATCCTCCAATCCCCTTATTAATTTTGTAGCTCTCCTTTGCACTTTTTATAGTTCCTTAATATCCTTTTTAAGGACTGGTGCCCAGAATTGCACTGCATATTCAAGGTGAGGTCTTACCATTGATTTGTAAAGAGGCAAGATGATGTCCTCCTCCCGTGAATCTATACCTCGTTTTATACATGCCAATATCTTATTGGCCCTTGCAGCTGCTGACTGGCATTGGGCACTGTTGCCAAGTTTGTTATCTACAATGATTCCTAAATCCTTTTAGTTTTTTTCCCAGGGAAATACCATTTAACGTATATGTTGCTTTGTTATTATTTTTCCCATAATGCATAACTTTACATTTGTCTATATTGAACCTCATTTGCCACTTTCTTGCCCAGTTCCCCACTCTGTCCAAATATTCCTGTAAAGAAAAAACATCAAGATTAGTCTTTATTACCTTACCTAATTTTGTGTCATCAGCAAACACTGAGACATGGCTCTCAGCACAACGTGGGAGATCATTAATAAACAGATTAAAAAGAAGAGGTCCCAAAACAGACCCCTGAGGTACTCCGCTCACTACCCTGGTCCAATTTGAAGCTTTACCATTTACAACAACCCTCTGTGTTCTATCTTTTAGACAATTTTCAATCCAAATACATACATTTGCCCCCAAACCTATTTCTCTCAATTTGTAGAGTAACCTTTTGTGTGGAACTGTATCAAATGCTTTAGCAAAATCCAAATAGATCAACTGCCACACCTAGATCTATATTTTGACTGACCTCAGGTGAGTTTTAATGTGTTAGAATAAAGTGTTAGAAGATAGCGTGTTAGATTAGGGCTTAGGGGTTAGTATAAGGGTTTGGGGGTTAATTTTAGTATTGGCGTTTAGGGGGTTAGTATTAGGGTTTGGGGGTAAGTATTAGGGTTTAGGGGGTTATTATTAGGAATCGGGGGTTAGTATTAGAGTTCGGGGGTTAATTTTAGTATTGGGGTTTGGGGGGGCACTTTGGGGGGGGGATTCATTTATTAGGGGGGTTATTTTATTTTGAGTTTTACGTTTGTAAGAGCTGACAGTTCAGCCCTGAACTGTCAGCCCTTACATAGCCGCGATGAAGCAGCCGCATTATTCTTCATTGCTGACAGTTCAGCGTTCTAACTGCCGCACTGAACTGTCAATGATGACGCAGCTGCGATGAAGTATCCTAGACCCCATTTTTCCGCTTTCAGTGCTCAAGTAGTTTTGTAACGATGCTTCCGGATGGAAGCATCGTACAATACTGGAAAAAATGCCCGTCTGCATTTCAATCGCTCCGGAGAACGATTGAAATGCCGGTTTTAAAGGCAGATTGCCTTTAAAACACAGGCATTTAAAAACAAGCATAGGAAGCGAATTTTCCTATGCTCAGTAAGTGTTGCTGATTGCCTCGCAAGTTGAGGCATTCCGTAACACTCCAAAAAAATGCACGATCTTGGTCACTGTGTGACCAAGATGGCGCTGCCCTTCTAAGGGCAAGAGCACAGGAGGCAGGAAGTACCTGCTTCCTGTGCTCTTCCTGCAGTCACACGATTGCCTCTTCACAGAGGTAATCTGTGACAGCAGGCACACTGACAAGCAGTGGGGATGCTCTGATGAGCACCCCCACTGCCTGGTCAGATCAATATTAACCCTATATTGATCTGACCAGTTAGGATCTGCCTCCCTCTCCCTACCTTTTTTTTTTTTAGTGAGGGAGAGAGACAGATCAAAGTTATAAAAGTAAGTAAAAGCACAAAAAAAATTATAAATACACAACACATGAATAATAAAACAATACATTTTTTTTAATAAAAGCAATTCCCTGAGTTTAACCCCTTCCCTGCCACTGATCTTGCGTAAGCAGTGATCTTGCACATCAGCGCATTTATTTTTGCTGTTTGCATTTTTTAGGGGTTAATTTTTTTTGTACTGTAATTTATTCTCTCTAAGAGTTATTAACCCCTTCTTTGCCGCCGATCACTGCTTACGCAATGATATTGACGCCAAAGTAATTTTTATCTGTCTGCATATTTTTTTATTTACACATACCCGCTAGGGGATTACGTGTAAAATAAAAATATTTTACTTTTTTTTTTTTTTAAGCTGTCTGAGCGCATAGCGATCAGTAACAGCCAAGAGACAGATCGGTATTAGTGATATAAAATAACATTTAATAAAATTGTCAGGTTTTATGAAAGTCTTTCACTGTGTATTAACCCCTTCTCTGCCATTCATCACTGTATAAGCAATAATCTTGCACAGCAACAGTATTTTGCTGTCTGCACTGTTTTATGGATTAATTTCTTTGTAATGTATTACAGTACTAGATAGGCTCTTCTAAAAGCTGTTAACCCCTTATTTGCTCAAGATCACTGCTTAGGCACTGATTCTGAGGCCGCGGACTCAGGGTTCGATTTTGACCCTTGTCAGCTTTCTGATACATCATCTAGTGATGTATCGGTGGCTGCTGAGCCCTTGCCACAAGGAGTGATGGGTGTCTACCTTTAAAAAATATATGGTTTGGTGGGGGTAAATTACATTGGCTGGCTTTAAAGATATATCCCATATAGGACACAGACGCAGGTTGACTACATGTCAAAATTCCAAGTTGGAATTTTGAGATGCGCATCTCACAAATGTTGCCTTCTAGCTAAAAAACAAACCTATGCATGGGTGGTATCCCTGTACTTGCGAGATGTTGCTGAACACATATTGGGTTGTTGTTTGGCAGTGACATATACCAGAATCTGTGAATTCATGCCTGAAATACAATGCATGTGGAAAAAAAACTCCCAAAAAAGTACTACCACAAACTTTTACAAAGGCTGTTGGTAGAATTAGTACATATACAGTATTAAAATACCACCATTTGAAATACCTTAGGATTTCTATTTTCCAAAAATATATGGTTTGATGGGGGTAAAATACATTGGACGGCTTAAAAAATGTCAAAATTCCAGGTTGGAAATGTGCACCCCCTAAATGTGGCCTTTTAGCCCCAAAACAACCCAACAAACCTATGCATGGGTGGTATCCCTGTACTCAGGAGATGTTGCTGAACACATATTGAGGTGTTGCTTGGCAGTGGCAAATACCAGAATCTGAAAATTCCTGCCTGAACTGCAATGTGTGTGGGACAAAAAGGACTCCCCAACCCTTTGACATAGGTTGGTGGTAGAATTAGTACTTGGAAACTGTTAAAATACCACAATTTCAAATACCCTAGGATGTCTACTTTTCCAAAATATATGGTTTGATGGGGTAAAATGCTTTGACAGGCTTCAAAAGTGTCCCAAATGGAACATGGGCGCAGGCTGACTACATGTCAAAATTCCAAGTTGGAAATGCACCCCCCCCCCCCCCCCCCCTAAATGTGGCCTTTTAGCCCCCAAACAACCCAACAAACCTATGGACTCAGGAGATGTTACTGAACACATATTGAGGTGTTGTTTTGCACTGACACATAACAGGATCTGTGAATTCATGCTCGAAGTACAATGTATGTGGAAACAAAACATAAAAAAATTACTAACCTAAAATTTGTCAAAGGTTGGTGGTACAATTAGTGCATGGAAAGTGTAAAAATACTACCATTTGAAGTACCCTAGGGTGTCTAGTTTGCAAAAATGTATGGTTTTGTGGGGGGTATAATACACTTTCTGGCTTCAAAAATGTCACAAATGGGACATGGGCGTAGGTTTTCTGCATGTCAAAATTGTGAGTTGGAAAACCAAAATGCGCACCCCCTAAATGTGGCCTTTAAGCCCCAAAACAAACCAACAAACCTATGCATGGGTGGTATCCCTGTACTCAGGAGATGTTGCTGAACACATATTGAGGTGTTATTTGGAAATACCCCTTCACATTTTAAGGTAATGTTTACCTAAATTGCAATCTATGTGAAAAATTTAAAAAAAAAAATGTTTTTTGCTGCAAACTTTGGCAAAGATTGGTGGTAAAATGGCTACATGAAATGTGTCGAAGTACCCCAAATTAAAATGCTCTTAGGAGAGCCTTTCCAGTACTGTAATATATTACAGTACAAAGAAATGAATCCATAAAAAAGTGCTGACCGCAAAACATACTGTTGCTGTGCAAGATTACTGCAGAGGGAATGGCTTTCATAAAAATGTTTTTTTTTTTATATCACTAATTCTGATCTGTCTCTTTCCCTCGAGGAGAGGGAGGCAGATCAAAATTGAGCAATCACCAAACCGCCTTTGCCACTAATTCGCTGTTACTGATTGCTATGCACTCAGACAGCTTAAAAAAAAAAAAATCAAAAATATGTTTACTTTACACGTAACCCCCTAGCGGGTGTGTGTAAAAAAAAAAAAAAAAAAAAAATAAATAAAAAAAAAAAAAAAAAAGACAGATAAAAATTACTTTGGTGTCAATAAATTACAGTACAAAAAAATTAAGCCCTAAAAAATGCACAAACAGCAAAAATAAATGCGCTGATGTACTAGATCACTGCTTACGCAAGATCAGTGGCAGGGAATGGGTTAAATGCAGGGAATTGCTTTTATAACAAAAACATTTATTGTTTTATTAGTGTATTGTGTATTTATTATTTTATTGTACTTTAACTTACTTTTATTACTTTGATCTGTCTCTCTCCCTCGCTAAAAAAAATGTGAGGAGATCCTAAGTGGTCAGATCAATATTGGGTTAATATTGATCTGATCAGGCAGTGGGAATGCTCATCAGAGCATCCCTACTCACTGTCAGTCTGCCTGGCAGTCACAGATTGCCCCAGTGATGAGGCAATCGTGTGACAGCCACAGAGCACAGGAAGCAGCTACTTCCTGCCTCCTGTGCTCTTGCCCTTAGAAGGGCAGCGCCAGCTTGGTCACACAGTGACCAACATCGTGCATTTTTTTGGTGTGTTGTTGGTTGCCTCAACGTGCGAGGCAAGTCGGCAACACTTACAGAGCATAGGAAGCGATTAAATACGCTTCCTATGCTCTTTTTAAATAGCATAAATAAATAGCATAAATAGCCGGCTTTAAAGGCACTGTGCCTTTAAAGCCAGCATTTCAATCGCTTTCCGGAGCGATCGAAATGCCGATGGGCATTTTTTTCAGTATTGCACGATGATTGCACGTATTCCACATGGGAGCATCTTTGCAATGCCATTTGAGCACTGAAAGCGGAAAAAAAATCCACTTTCAGTGCTCGTTTTGACACAGGATGGGCTAGGTCTGTCCTGTGTCACTAACACCTCGCCACGGACCTAGCACGTCCTGTCTCGGCAAGGGGTTAAATGCACAAAATTCACAACTGGTGCACATACCAATATAATAAAATATCTAATGCTCAGTAGAAATTTGCTCTTTCAAGAGTATTGCAGCAGTTATTTTCTTATAATTAATTAAGAGATTTACCTGTTTAAGAATATTGTAATGTTATCCAATAATGTAAAAAATAAATCATATAGAAAATTTTGCATCAAATATTCAATGGCCTTTTAACATATTGGGAGGAAAGAGCGAACAAAAACCCTTTATATTCATAATACCCATAGGTAGAATTTTTCTTTCAGTAAACCCCAGGTAATTAGCTTTTTCTTTGCCTGTGCCTGGTATGAACAGAGGTGTGTTTTCTTCTTGTAATTTATATACAATTTAGGAAGGAACCCCTGCTTAAATGCAAGATATTTTCCTTAGGGCAAAAACCTCTTCTGTTGAGTCTGATTGCAGCAGATAAATCTGCAAAGGTAGATCTTTTTTTATTTATTTTTATTTATATTTTATTGCTGCAAGTAGTTGAACATGTGTCATAGAAACAACAATAATACACAGATAATAATAATAATCCAAGATACAAATTTTCACATATAATATAGCATTTTTTCGTTGTTTTTTATGGGCTATGGGACAAGACTATGGACCAAATCAGCTTTCGATTAATACGTAATGAATGGGTAGAACTTGGTTAAGGTCGCTCAGATCTTTAAAGAAGTAAAATATATAAACTGTAGATTAATGAGAAGTACACTGTCTAAAAGAATAGGCAGATAAATACTAGTAAATATAGTATTATCTTCATAAGACCCTATTCATTAACCTCATAGACAAACTATATGCAGCCAGACAGCTGTTGCATGCCCTACACTTAGTGGATGCAGTACAAGACATACCGTATTTGCTCGATTATAAGACGACCCTGATTATAAGACGACCCCCCCAAATTTGTACATTCCTTTAGGAAAAAACTAAAAGCCTGATTATAAGACTACCCTATAGGAAAAAAGTTTAACTTGTATATATGTAAATTGCTTTTTAATATTTAATAAAAAGTTTATATTATACAAATGCATTTCTTGTTTTTATTTGCTTTTATGTGCCAATGCGGCCTCTCTCCCGCTCCCCCAGCTGTCTCTTCCCCCTCCCCAGCTGTCTTTCCCCCCCAGCGTTGTCTCTCTCTCCCCCCAAAACTTCTCTCTTGTCTCTATCTATCCCCCCCCTCCCCATTTTCTCTCTGTCCCCCTCCCTACCCTTGTCTGTGTCTTCCCCCCTCCCCCCTTTGTCTGTCTGTGTCCTCCCCCCTCCCTTTGTCTCTCTCTGTCCCCCTCCCTCCCCTTGTCTGTGTCTCCCCCCCCTTGTCTGTCTGTGTCCTCCCCCCATCCCCCTCCCTTTGTCTCTCTCTATCCCCCCTCCCCTTGTCTGTCTATGTCCTCCGTCCCCCCTCCCCCTTACGGCTAGTGGGGGCAGCCGACAGCTGGTCCGTCATAATAGACTGCCGTGTCGGGCAGCATGGGTGATATCTGCACGTATCGTGCAGACATCCCCCAGCTGCCCGATTCTCCCTGGTGGCTAGTGGGGCAGCAGAGGATGTCTGTGCGACGAGCGCAGACACCCCTGCTGCCGCCCGGCACGCTCGCCGGGACTTCTGTGACGAAAGCGCAAGTACCCGGCTTCTTCACAGAACCCCCGGCGGTCGTGCCGGGCGGAAGCAGGGGAGTCTATCGGAACTGTGCTCACTTACATCACAAGCAGCTGTTCATCCTCGGCCCCTCTCTTTCTGGTTCTGTTCTGTTCTTTTCTTATTCTATTCATCCAGTTATATAGCACATTCTCTACTCCATGCGGTTAATAGGTAGGCACAGCCTGGTATATCTTTTTCAGGAGCCATGTTTCAAACCGAGAACAAAATGAAAAAAGTTAGATTAAATTTTACAGAGATATAATCTTGACCTCCAGTTTATATCCTCCTGGTAGAGTGAAGTCCCAAATAGCATGCACATGAACAGAGCTGCAGACTTGATACCAAAGTGGGCCAGTACAATAAAGGCAAGCGTTTCCCCCACCAAACACTTGTTTCCCTTCCATGACATCTAACCCTACAAACTTTAGCACGTTGAGTCAGCTTATTCATTAGCTTACACCTCAGTTGCAAAAGAAAAATACCCAATTGCAGAAAATATGGAGGACGCCGTCGGCATCGCAGCTTCTCTACTCGTGAGTATTGGCCAGGGTCCAATTCGGATAGAGACAAAAAAGTAGGAATTTTTAAAGCTGCTGTTATTTTAAATCTGTTTTCAAATGGGTATACATGAGTCTTAATCCAGTTTGGATAATAGGGAGAGATTGACTAATTTTTTCCAAAGAGGTGAAGAAAGACTCTATTTAGTGAAAATCCAATTTGGTTATCGGGAAAAATCACTTGGAGTAACAGGATTCAGTTCCAAAGTTTAATCAATGCATAGACATAATAGGTGATACAGATGGCAAAAAGTGGGGTGCAGAAAAACTCTTAACACTTTCATGTCATAGGTGACGCTTAATCATAAGTGTAACAGCCAGCCACTGTTCTTAGATCATTTCGCCAAAGGGTTAAAGCAGGGGTCCTCAAACTTTTTAAACAGGGGGCCAGTACACTGTCCCTCAGACCGTTGGAGGGCCGGACTATAGTAAAAACAAAAACTATGAACAAATTCCTATGCACACTGCATATATATCTTATTTTGAAGTGAAGAAACAAAACGGGAACAAATACAATATTTAAAATGAAGTAAAGTTAAATCAACAAACTTACCAGTATTTCAATGGGAATAGTGTGCCAGTCAGATGCCCAGGGATATTATGCCAGTCAGAGCCCAGTTATATTGTGCCAGTCAGATGCCCAGGAATATTATGCCAGTCAGAGCCCAGGAATATTATGCCAGTTAGATTCCCAGGAATATTATGCCAGTCAGATGCCCAGGAATATTATGCCAGTCAGATGCCCAGGAATATTATGCCAGTCAGATTCCCAGGAATAGAGTGCCAGTAAGAGCCCAGGAATATTATGCCAGTCAGATGCCCAGGAATATTATGCCAGTCAGAGCCCAAGAAAATTATGCCATTCAGATGCCCAGGAATAGTGTGCCAGTCAGATGCCCAGGAATATTATGCCAGTCAGATGCCCAGGAATATTATGCCAGTCAGATGCCCAGGAATAGTGTGCCAGTCAGATGCCCAGGAATAGTGTGCCTGTCAGATGCCCAGGAATATTATGCCATTCAGATGCCCAGGAATATTATGCCATTCAGATGCCCAGGAATAGTGTGCCAGTCAGATGCCCAGGAATATTATGCCATTCAGATGCCCAGGAATATTATGCCAGTCAGATGCCCAGGAATATTATGCCAGTCAGATGCCCAGGAATATTATGCCAGTCAGATGCCCAGGAATATTATGCCATTCAGATGCCCAGGAATAGAGTGCCAGTAAGAGCCCAGGAATATTATGCCAGTCAGATGCCCAGGAATATTATGCCAGTCAGAGCCCAGGAATATTATGCCATTCAGATGCCCAGGAATATTATGCCAGTCAGAGCCCAGGAATAGTGTGCCAGTCAGATGCCCAGGAATATTATGCCATTCAGATGCCCAGTAATATTATGCCATTCAGATGCCCAGGAATATTATGCCAGTCAGAGCCCAGGAATAGTGTGCCAGTCAGATGCCCAGGAATATTATGCCATTCAGATGCCCAGTAATATTATGCCAGTCAGATACCAGGAATATTGTGCCAGTCAGATGCCCAGGAATATTATGCCATTCAGATGCCCAGTAATATGCCAGTCAGATGCCCAGGAATATTATGCCATTCAGATGCCCAGGAATAGAGTGCCAGTCAGAGCCCAGGAATATTATGCCATTCAGATGCCCAGGAATATTATGCCATTCAGATGCCCAGGAATATTATGCCATTCAGATGCCCAGGAATAGTACAGTGCTCGTTATACCTCCCTCCTCCCCCCCCCCTTCCCCATCACTTACCTCCAGCTGCTGTGTCCCCGGCCGGACGTCTCGCTCAGTGTTCCCTCCTCCCTGCACGGAGGAGGGAAACAGTTACCGGGTCCGGATGTGACGAAACGTCACATCCGGTCGCGGTGATTTTTTTTTTTTTTTTTTTCGTTTTCCTGCAGCCGCATCTTCTGCGGCTGCAAGAAAAAAAAAAAGGTAAACAGCGGGGAGCGGGGGGTGCCGGCAGCACCCCCCGCGGGCCGGACAAATGTGCTCGGCGGGCCGCATGTGGCCCGAGGGCCGTAGTTTGAGGACCCCTGGGTTAAAGCAACAGAATAGCACCGACAGTACACTAAAGTAGGTACAAGGCCTCAAATCATCGTATTTCACATTCATATTCCACTCTTGTAACCCAGACGCCATTCCACAAGGATCAAACACACCACAAAAACATGTATGTCCTCACGTCATGCCACCACCCCAATATCTTTAGCCGAACCATCACCTGTTAACATACAGAATCAGTTTCTTGCAGCAATGATGACACTAAAACACATCCCGCTAGTGGGAGTATGGTATTGTCACCCAAGAATAAGTTGGGGGGCATACTGAATAAATCACACTTGGAAAAATAATTTTAACCAAATTGGTTTAATTTTAACTGCCAATATTCATGATTCTGGCAAAATTCTGCCGACTAAGACATGTGGTTCATCAGTTTGGATGAATTAATATGGTCCAAAGGATTTCCTAATAACTGCTGTGGTAAACATGAATCTAAATGTGTGTGTGAAAATAACTGCAAACCCATTCCAAATGGAGTCTTTGTTGGGAGTCCCAAGATGGCTCTAGGCCAGAGGGCAACATGTAACACTGACAGAGACATAAGCAGAATTGCTTACAGTACAGTCACACTAAACTAACACTAGCATCACAGATGTCAAGCTTACAGATCTGTAATTGCCAGTCTTGGATTTTTTTCTCTTTTTAAATATGGGCACCACATGGGCTTTACGCCAACCTGTGGGCACCATGCCGGACATAAAAGAATCCAGGAAAACAACGGTCAGGCCAGGACCTTGCTTAGCTCTTTAATAACCTGTGGGTTATACCACCTGGCACAGGGCTTTGTCTACCGTAACACCATTTAATTAAACACTTATTCTTGTGTCAACCAATCACATGCTTGCTGTGACTGTTCTGTCAAAAGTAGCTTGTAGGTTCTTGTCCATTGGTTCTTCCTTGGTAACAGAAGAAAATAAATTTAATTTAAATATTTGCTTTCTCTGTCTCCACTGGTTATCTCCAGTGAAGCCACGGTGTCCATATTTTCAGAAATATCTTGTACTTGTCGTTCACAATACTCGATAGCTTTTCATTCACACAGATTTTTATTTATTCTTGTAATCACATCCAGGATGTGTCTAATTTATTCAGTCTACTTTTCTTACACCCATATATTATGATCTAATTGATATATTTTCATATTTTGTTAGGTTATTCATTTTTAGATTGAGTTGCGCATTCCAAAATATTAATGTCATGGGATACTAGCTGTTGATAGAATTTATCGTTTGTTTTACACACATGATATCTTGTTGACTTTTTTTTATATTTATTTTTTTAAAGTTGCTCTCATTTTGTTTGCACTGTTCAGTGTTTGGAGTTTATCATTGAGTTATTCTAATAATAGATATCTCTCTTCTTTTTTTCTAACTGAAGCTATTTTAATTTAAAGTATTTCCCTCATATAGGATTTGTGAGCCTCCCAGTCAATTAAAGGACTTGTCAGATATTTTTTTTGTTTCATATATTTATGGTTTATAGGTTTATGAAAACCTCTTAATTTAATCTCCAGCATAAGGTTCTGCAATTAACACCTGGTAGTTTTAAAGGCTGTGATCTTTCCATGATAATGGGAATATATCTATATCATGCACATTGCTCGGTATCAAAGAGTCAGCCCACAAATACTGTATTTGCTCGAATAAGAGACAAGGTTTTTTTTCAGAGCAAATTCTCTGAAAAATGCCCCCCTGTCTTACATTCGAGGTTCGTCTTATAATCAGACCTCAAATCGAGCTCTGACTATAAGACTGGGATCCAGGTTCCCCGGCAGAGCTCACAAGCAGCCAGTGCATGTCTGTGCGATGTGACAGGCATCCTCCGGTGCTCCCCTGCACTTCTATGATGAAATCCGGGAGGTCACATGACCTTCCGGCAGTTTGTTATAGAAGTCCCGGCGAAAGTGCCGGGCAGCAGCGGAGGATGTCTGCACATATTGTACAGAGATCAGCCGGCTGCCCTCACTATCCACCAGGGAGAGGCTGCAGAAGCAAGTCTGGGGGAAGGAGGGGGTAGAGGCTGCACAAGCAAGTCTGGGAGGGTGGGTAGGGAGAGGTAGCACAAGCAAGTCTGGTGGGGAGGAGGGAGAGGTAGCACAAGCAAGTCTGGGGGGGAGGGGGCGAGGTATCACAAGCAAATCTGGGGAGGGAGAGAGGGTATGAGCAAGTCTGGGGGGGAGAGGAGGGGAACATGAGCAAGTCTGGGGGGGAGAGGAGGGGAACATGAGCAAGTCTGGGGGGAAGAGGGGAGCATGAACAAGTCTTGGGCAGGGAGGGGGGCAGAGAGCACTGGTTGTCTGGGGGGTAGGGGAGGCTAAGTCTGGTGGGAAACATAGAAACATAGAATGTGTCGGCAGATAAGAACCATTCGGTCCATCTAGTCTGCAAAATTTTTTTTTTAGTACTTCTATTAGTCCCCCGTTCCCGGTCTTATAGCTAGGATAGCCTTGTGTCTATCCCACGCATGCTTAAAATCCTTGACTGTGTTTACCTCTACCACTTCTGCTGGAAGGCTATTCCATACATCCACTACCCTCTCAGTAAAGTAATACTTCCTGATATTACTTTTAAATCATTGCCCCTCTAATTTAAGACTATGTCCTCTAGTTCTGGTAGGTTTTCTTCTTTTAAATATACTCTCTTCCTTTACTGTGTTGATTCCCTTTATGTATTTAAATGTTTCTTTCATATCCCCCCTGTTACGTCTTTCCTCCAAGCTATACATGTTGGGCAGATGGGCAAATAGAAAGAAATGCATTTCTTGTTTTTATTTCCTTTTATCGTAATTTTTATTAAATATGAAAAAGCAATTTACTTGTTAATATATACAAGTTAAACTTTTTTCCTATAGGGTAGTCTTATATTCAGGCTTTTCATTTTTTTCCAAAGTTTGGGGGGTTGTCCATATTCGAGCAAATACGGTAATCTAGAGTGTCTGGTTTGAGACAGAGTAGAAAGTAGATCTTTACCTCATTTATTCCAAGAATTATCACTCTGCTAGGACCTAGCTGGTTACAAAATCAATGTTAAGAAATCTCAGACCCTACTGGTTAATCTGCCACGGCACACCACTAGCAAACTCATACAAATTAACTTTGACCTACTAATCTACAGAATGATTAAATTGTCTACAAACTGATTAAGAAATATGATATATAGAAGAAAGCAATGATAAACTCGAAAGATTGGCGGGTGCAAACAAAATAAGAGCAACTTGAAAAAATCAACAAGTTATCATCTGTGTAAAACAGATACATTCTATCTTAGAGAAAAACAAAACAAAGCATTTCTATGGATAGCTCAAAATTACTACTATTGGGGGTAACAATGCTCATAGATCACTGGCACATCATCTGAAAGAGGAACGGCTAGTCACCCACATTAGCAGGATTAAAAATATCAATAACAAGTAGGTGTCAAAAAAAATATAGGAAATAGTGGAATGTTTTAAAAGATTTTATGAAAATCTATATAGTAATAATAAACATAGATCAAATAATTTGCTTGATACAATTTCCATTTTCTTAACCCTTTAAGGACCAGGGATTTTCCTGGGCCATGGACCAGAGCGTTTTTCAATTTTTAATACGCGGTTTTTGAAACATAAATTTCCTCTCTCTCATTTAACGTACCCATACAAGTTATATGTTGTTTTTTAGAGGACAGTTAGAGCTTTCTTTTGATACCCTATACATAAAAATGATTTACATTTTAGTATTAAAAAATACATATAAAAGAGGAAATTTTGGAGGAAAAAGTTTTTTTACATAACTAGTGCAACACTAACCCACTTATCAAGCCTAATTAACTAACTAATAAAAAAGAAAAATATTGGTTCCCAAACCCCCCATAACAAAAAAGACAGGAAAAAACTCTGAAGAGTGCGATGTCAGATCAGTAAAAATCATGCAACAGGCATGCAGGGGTTAAATTTAATTAAATAAATATATTAAAATTACCTTTATTTATTAAAAAAAACTTTATAAATTGTAAAAATAAAAAAACTGTTAAAAAAAAAAACTAAATGAGGGCCATAAAGTGGAAGGAAACTGATCACAGTTAAAAACTGTGATCAGCAATGAAAGGGTTAATTTTTTTATTTTATTTTTTTTACCTATGTGTATGTAATTAATTTATTTTTACTTACAGGTCACTCTCTGTGCTTCACTATAAGAATGTGAAGCACAGGGAGTGAATTAGAGGCAAAGTCAGTGTGTGAACAATCTCAATCACCGCGATCACATGCCCGGAAACTGACCGATCGGGTCCAGGTGCTTTGCCTCGGGTGAGAGGCTTAGTCCTGGACCCGTTGCAGACTGGCTGGCGGTGCCCACGGAGCGCACCGCCGGCTAGACTGCATGACGAGTTAACTCGTCATAAGGTCGCTAATGGTGCGGCTCTTATGACGAGTTAACTCGTCATAAGGTCGGGAAGGGGTTAAATAAATTAAAATTGCTTAAATTACATTTAAATTCCAAAAAATTATTTAAATATAGAAATTTCCACTGAAGAATTGTACCATATAATAAGCTCCTTTAAAAATGGGAAAACACCAGGACCAGACGGTTTCAGCATACTGTAAAATATACTTAATAGTAATTTAATATCCCTATACAACCATATGCTAGAAAATATCTCCCCCTGAAATGCTGAAATTAGTGTGATATTAAAACCAAAACAATCCCCAGAAATCTGCTGGAATTATAGGCCTATAAGCCTTTTGATCACCTAAAAATCCTTACAAAGCTGGCAGCAAGTAGGTTACAAAAGTTTCTACCACATTTAATAATTAAATATCAAACTGGATTTATCTCCCAAAAGAAGTACTAGGGACAGGTTGTTGCTAGGTCGGCAAAAGATCTGGCGCTAGAGCCCATGACAAATTTGAAAGAAGCTAACATGCGGGTTTCCAGGAATGTGTTTGAGTGATCACCGCGATAATATGCAAATTAGATGGCAAAGTCAGTGTGTTCACACGTTGTTATAGTGAAGCACATAGTGACCTGCAACTAAAACATAAATAAATAAAATACTTCCTGAAAGAAAAAATTTTTTTTCCTTGCTGATCAGTTTCCTTCTTACTTTATGGCCCTCCTTTTTTACATTTTTTTATGCATATTGCATTTTTAGTTTTTTTAATAAATACATTTTATTGTAATAAATGAATTTAATTACAGTTAACCTCTGCATGATCATTCTGTAATTGTTATGGCTCTGACATTGCATTGGTCAGTTTTTTGTTTCTGGAAATTTTTGTGGGGGGTGGGGGGGTTATTGGTTTAATAGTTGGGATAAGTGGGTTAGTGTTGTACTAGTTGTGTAGATTATTATTGGGAAAATAAAAATAATTGTAATACTAAATTATAGATTTTTATGTATAGGGTATAAAAAACTGTCCTTTAAAAAACAACATATAACTTGTATGGGTGCGTTAAATGACAGAGAGGAAAATTAGCCCTTTATGCGAATGTTGTGATCATTATAGTGTCTAATCCTATAATTAGCCTTCCAAACTTGCATACGGATTTAATTGTTTTTCAAAACCTATCGGGGCTATGCTTAAATGAAGACAAATCCAAATGTTTAAAAATTAACATTTGGTAACCGTGAATATAAAAATATCAGACAATTTTAAATACAACTTAAATAATAAATACATTTCTTACTTAGGAATCAATTTTACCAATATGTATAGCAACCTATATAAATTCAGTTATACAGGGTTTTTTTTAAATGTAAAAAAAATTCTAGAAAAATCTTAATCTTTCATAGGTAGAATAAATGCAATTAAAATGACATTGCTTCCAAAATTATTATATTACTTTAAAAGCTTACCAATAAATATTACTAAATGGACCCTAGAAGATCTTCAGAGAAACATCATAAAGTTTAAATGGAATAATAAAAAAAACACGTATTTCACAGGACATTCTATTTACGGATTAAAAAACATGTTGGACAGAACCTACCTAATATCTATAATTGCTACATAACATGTCTAGCAGAAAACCTATTACATTTGTGTCATATAGATAATATTAATATAACCATACTCACTCCAAAATGGGCAGAACATGAATATAGTTTTTGTAATAAAAAGTTTTAGTTATTTATTGTGGCTTCCAAGAGTTACTCTCTTGAAAAACTGAAATATATATTTTTTAATTGCAGTCATTGTATTTCAGTATAAATTATCATTACAGATTAAATACATCATACACAAGTCTGTATTGTACATAATACAAAGCATGGTTCTATTAAAGTTCTATTCATATTCGTATAACCTATATCCTGGGAACCAGAGACCTTGGTTTGAAACATATTTTTCAATCCTAAAACCATCATACATCCAATGCTAAAACCATCATAAATACATCCAGACATGCATAGCAGATGTAAAAAGCTGAACCTAAGGTGCAAGGGACCTGCAGACAAAAAAGATCTAGCTTAATATCTAAATTTGGGTATTTGTTGCTGATCAGGGTAAATTTATTTTTTTACTGCTGTTATGATATTAACCGCAAGAGTTTTTTGTGATTTTCTCATTAGAGGCAAATCAGTATAGAACAAAAATGCTTGTGATAACAGCGGACCCCTATATTGCACCTGCTGTTCTAAGATATTTTGTAGTTTATTTTAGATATATCATTAGGGAAGGGAATTCCCACCATATATGTAGGAGAGTTCCAGGGTAGAGACAGCACCTCCAACCTTTCCGGAAAATTGTGTAATCGGACCACCTAAACCAAATTTTATGATTTAACTTCCTGTAATGCTACATTGTGAAACTGTTTTAATAGCCAAGTTGTATCCCGGATACCAATTTTATTCTATAAAAACCTGGTCCAGGTCCCTATGCCATCTCTCCATTGCTCTAGGCAATTTCAGATTTTTATTGATATCTATAAGTTTTGTTATCCTTGAGATCAACTTATTACTAAATCTTTTTTTCTATAAGAGTCTAGTTCATTCAGAGAGGTTAAAGGATTATTTAATACTCTAAGATAGGAATAGTGTTCTGTGTGTGTAATTTTATATCTTTCCCTCTGGATCTAAGTGGATATTATACCATTTAGATTAAAGATATCACCAAATGTTTTGATTCCTCTTAAGCGCCATTTATCCAGGCTAAGATCAGGAATCAAAATCTCTTAAGATCTCCATATGGGTTGAAAGATTTAGTTTATTTCCTGGACCAAAACTATTGCGCATCCTTATTGTATTAATAATGATGTTCTTAATCGCTGTATGTTCTATTTTTTTATTTATTATTCCCAGTTTTGCCCAATAGTAGAGAAATGCATTCTGCCCTTTCAAGAAGGCCGTCTCAACGGATAGCCATCTAGGAGGGTTTTCAGTTTTTTTTTATCCAAGCTAGGCCATGGGAAAACATTGCTACATTAAAATAATTTCCTAACATCAGGGAATCCTAAGCCTATTTGCGAGTAATTCTTCCGTAAATCAACCTTAGATATTCGGGATTTCTTATGTAGCCACACAAAGTCTGTAAATATTCTTTCAAAATCCTTCATAATGCTCCCTGGTACTTCTAACCGCAGAGTCCTGAAACCGTAGAAATTTTTTGGAACCAAGTAGAAGTTTACCATAGTTAGCCTTCCGACCCAATAAACCTCTGTCCCTTTTTATCTTATCTATCTGGTTTTTCATATCTGCCAATAGATTTGTATAAGTTAAATTAATAATCCTATCTATGGTAAACCTCAATTTTATTCCCAAATAATCTAAGTTGTGTTTGGAAAAATCAAGGTGATAGGCAGCCACCAGATCTGATCTTTGTTCGGCCGAAAGAGCTGAAGATATTATTTGGGTCTTATTCAGGTTCATTTTATAGTTTGAGTATTCACTGTATTTGCCTATTTTTCAGTGCAGCTGGAATTGAGGTTGGTCAACGTGAGTAAAACATCATTGCTGAATAATACCACCTTATATATCTCTGTATTTACTCCAGTTACACCTTTTGCTCTTCTAATAGCCACTGCCAAATCAAATGCTCTATTGATATGGCATACAGTTCCATTATTTATAGAAAGGTTTTCGGAGGACAGAGAAGGACCCATAACTCTTGCCTGGGGACAGGAGTATAGAGCCATCGTACACTTTTTGAAAAAGCCATTGTTACAGAAGATGTCTAATGTCTCGGAGAGAAAGCCCCAATCACATAATCCAAATAAATGTGCTAATTTTCGGCTTATTTTATTGCTCAACAACGATACCAAATTATATGCCAAAGTTTTGGCTACTAGGTTGGCCAATATAATCCCAAAACTTGTTAAAAACGATCAGATTGGATTTGTTTTGGACAGACAAGCCACGAATGGAACTAGGAGGTTTATCAATATTATACATTAAGTTAGAACAGATTGTGCGCCTTCTCTGCTTCTTTCATTGGACGCGGAGAAAGTGTTCGATAGAATACACTGGGGATACTTGAAAGAGGTTTTGTTCAAATTTGGATTAACAACTCCAGTAGTAAATGCAAAATTTGCTCTGTATTATCACCCTACAGCTAGAGTGTCTGCCACGGGTTTCATCTCAGAAAATGTTCCACTAACTAATAGTATGAGGCAGGGTTGTCCCCTTTATTATTTATTCTGGCGATGGAACCTCTGGCCGAACTAATTAGAAATGACCTGATGATAGAGGGTATTGCGATTGGTGCTGTCACTCATAAGATCGGGCTCTTTGCAGATGATATAATTTTTTCTTTAAGGAACCCGGTTGCCTCTCGATTCCTTGATGCACATATTAAAACAATTTGGGGATGTTTCCTATTATAAACTAAACGAAATGAAGACTCAGACTTTGCCTTTTTATGTTCCAAGGCCTGCCGTTGATGGTCTGAGTGAGACCTTCAATTTTGAGTGTAGGTAATCACATGTGGCTTACTTGGACATTAGCTTAACTAAAAATCTTTTGAATATGCATGCATGTAACTTGGCAAAAGTCTGGTCAGAACTACAGCAGGAGATGGACAGATGGAGGGAGCTGGAGATATCATGTCTGGGTAAAATACATTCATTAAAAATGAATATTCTCCCGAAAATACTATACTTTTTAAGGACCATCCCACCATCCATCACCCTTTCCTTTTTTAGGAAACTTAATTCGGTTATAATAAAATACATCTGGTCAGGCAAACCTAGTAAGATCAAATTGTCTATACTGCAACATCTCAGAGTGTATTTAGAGGAGACCCAAATAGAAAAAAATTATAATGATAGGAGACATACTATATAATTATGTTATTCCAAGCCAAATTGGATTACATAGTCGCATGGGAAAGGGATCTCCAGAGAGAAATGTCTCTGGATGACTGGTTGACTATTTCTTTAAATTTGAAAGGTATCACCCAATGTTTGGCTCATATGGAGAATCACTGACTCCATCCAGGCTCCAGAAAATACACCCCAATTCTACAAATCTCTGCTGGCGTGGCTGTGGGCAGACAGGCACATATTACCATATGTGGTGGCATTGTCCACTTTTGGAAGAATGTACAAACAATAATCAGGGATATTACACCTTCTGTTGTGACTTTGACTCCAGAACTATGTTTATTCAAGTAATTTACTGAAAGCTTTACCAAAGTGGATAAGACAATGGTGGGCCACATCTTGATAGCAACCACTGTGGTAATATCACGTTATTGGAAGCCTGACGTAGTTCCTGCTATTAAGATGTATTAATATTGGCCTTAGAGAATAAGTGCTATGAGATGCACCTCTGATTGCCATCAAACACAACAGAATCATTAACTTACCACTGGAACATATGGAAGGATAATGTAAAACGAAAATAGAAACATAGAATGTGTCGGCAGATAAGAACCATTCGGTCCATCTAGTCTGCCCAATTTTTTTTTTGAGTACTTTTATTAGTCCCCCGTTCCCGGTCTTATAGCTAGGATAGCCTTGTGTCTATCCCACGCATGCTTAAAATCCTTGACTGTGTTTACCTCTACCACTTCTGCTGGAAGGCTATTCCATACATCCACTACCCTCTCAGTAAAGTAATACTTCCTGATATTACCGTATTTGCTCGAATATAAGACAAGGTTTTTTTCAGAGCAAATGCTCTGAAAAATCCCCCTCGTCTTACATTCGAGGTCGTCTTATAAGCTGACCTCAAATTGAGGGGGAAGAGAGAGAGACAACGGGAGGGAGGGGGGAAGAGAGAGAGACTACGCTGGGGGGGGAGAGAGGCCGCAAGGAAATAAAAACAAGAAATGCATTTGTATAATATCAATTTTTTATTAAATATTAAAAAGCTATTTACATATATACAAGTTAAACTTTTTTTTTCCCCTATAGGGTAGTCTTATATACAGGCTTTTATTTTTTTTCCTAAAGGAATATACAAAGTTTGGGGGGTCGTCTTATAATCAGGGTCGTCTTATAATCGAGCAAATACGGTACTTTTAAATCGTTGCCCCTCTAATTTAAGACTATGTCCTCTAGTTCTGGTAGTTTTTCTTCTTTTAAATATACTCTCTTCCTTTACTGTGTTGATTCCCTTTATGTATTTAAATGTTTCTATCATATCCCCCCTGTTACGTCTTTCCTCCAAGCTATACATGTTAAGATGCTTTAACCTTTCCTGGTAAGTTTTATCCTTACACCCATGAACCAGTTTAGTAGCCCTTCTCTGAACTCTCTCCAAAGTATCAATATCCTTCTGGAGATACGGTCTCCAGTACTGCGTACAATACTCCAAGTGAGGTCTCACCAGTGCTCTGTACAATGGCATGAGCACTTCCCTCAGATGTCGAGGTTAGGACTGTACCAAATAGTCTATATTCTGCTTTTGGGTTTTTACGCCCAAGGTGGATAATCTTGCACTTGTCCACATTAAATGTCAGTTGCCACTGCTCTGACCATTTTTCTAGTTTAGCTAAATCATTTGCCATTTGGCTTATCCCTCCATGAATATCAACCCTGCTGCAAATCTTTGTATCATCAGCAAAAAGACATACTTTGCCAACAAGACCTTCTGCAATATCGCTAATAAAAATATTAAAGAGAATGGGTCCAAGAACAGATCCCTGAGGTACCCCACTAGTAACAAGACCTTGCATCGAATATACCCCATTGACTACAACCCTCTGTTGTCTGTCACTCAGCCATTGTCTAATCCATTCAACAATATTGAAATCCAAACTTAAAGATTTCAGTTTATTGATAAGCCTTCTATGTGCGACAGTGTCAAAAGCCTTACTGAAATCTAGGTAAGCAATGTCTACTGCACCACCCTGATCTAATACTCTTTATGACAACATCTTTGTTGGATTGTAGTTTATGTGCCTCATTTTACTCTTGTTCTGTTTGCATACACAACTGTTTGTACACTCCGGTGCATGTGAAGTGCTTTTGCACCTTCTTTGACACTATGTAGTATTTTTTTTGAAAAGCATATGCTATCAATTTTATAATGGATGGATATTTTTCCTCTTCTTTTTGTTTGATTTAAATGTATTCTTATTCTTTACTCCAACTATTTTCATTGTTTTTATTATTAGAAAATCTTTCAATAAAAAATATTTTACAAGAATGCCCTAATCAGCACGATCGAAGGCCTTCTCTCCATCAAGAACCATAATGACCATAGATGTATAGGTTTTATTGATTTCGGTAAATATGCTAAGTATACGTCTTGAATTATCTTCCCCTATCTTACCAGGTATAAAACCCGATCTGTTCTGAAGATAAGTTTTTTTTGTTTTTTTTTTTAAACAAAGATCTTTTGGGTACGTTTCCTCTCAGTTCTTGATTTTATTTTTTGTGTGAGAATTTTACTTGCTTTATTGTTATTTTGGTATCATTTCTTTTTAATGGCGGTATTCGCTCTACTTTTTTTTTATCATTTAATTTTGGTTTTATTTCAATCTGCTTTGAACGATAAGAAATCTTAATAATTTCGCCTTTTTGGGCCAGTAGTGTATATAGCTTTACCAGAGATTTAACGCTCTACTTTCAGATAATTTCCTAGCGCACAGTTTAGGGAGCACCAAAGCATAGGATCTGAAACTGATCCATTATCATTCCATTTCATAAATTGTTGGGCTTCCCTTAATAGATTTGCCCTTGAAGACTCCGTCCTCAGATTATATTCATTTAGCCTCCAACTTGGTCTAGGCTCGTCTTTAATTCTATACTCAATCGTTAAATATACAGGAGCATGATCAGACCGTTAAATTAGACCTATCTCAGACGATATACAATTTTTAAGGTGTGGAGCCTTGATCAAAAACATGTTTATCCGGGAATATGAATTGTGGGGGCTTGCATAGTAGGAATAATTCCAATCTTGAGGATGGTATACACGCAGGACATCATAGTGACCATTCCTACTTATACACCTAGACAACTTTTTTGACTGAGATTGTATCTTAGTCAGTTTTTCATTCCTGTTGAAGGGACTTGTCCAAGTGAAGGTTACACACACTCTGCTATAATTAAAGTACCCTTTATTATCTTATCTACTTTATCCAAAGTGGTCCCCAGGAATCCCGCAGGCGAATCACTTGGAGCATAAACATTTACCAGGTAATAAAGGATATTAGTTATTTTACATATCAATACCAAATATATACCCTTAAATGCTTCCTCTTGATGGATATATTCAAAGTTGACTAAGACAGATATAAGTATTTTTCCTACTTCATGATTTTGCCAGCCAGGTACCAATACCCCATCCTGACCCTGCTGCAACTAAGTTTCCCACAACCATCCGAACATACATAGATACAAGCAAATCACTGATACTAGTCACTTTATAACAAGAAGGCTCAGTAGCCAGATATTAATTCTTGTTTGCGGGTTAAATATCTCCTCAGCCCTCAATCGTTCGCAATCGATTGTCAGCTCCTTGGTCAGCACCCCTTAGTAATAAGTCATTCATTGCAATTCCCAGAAGTAGACATGTCTACCAAGGATTTCACAGCAAGAACAATTTATTGTGGACAAGACAGCACATTTATACAGTAAAACATCTTGAGAACAGGGGAGATTGAACAATACACTTAAAGGAATTAACTTTTAAACAAATAATACAATTAAACCTGGTGTCAGTCTGGGCAGGAAACCAATGAGCGTACACTAGGAAAAGTATCAACCAATCAGGGCTGAGGCCGGTTTAGGTCCCTTTAATCCTTTTAACTTTGGGGACCTTTAAACTCATGGCCAATGAAATGGGTGCCTACCTTTTCCCCTTTGTCTGGAGGGTCTGGCACACAGTGATTTGTCCTTTTGGGGAGGTATTAAAACCGGGGAAACATGGGGACACACTAGCTATTACAGTCAAAGTTTAACATACTTTTGCCGGCCGGCTCCCAGAGTCACTGTGGTTCGTGACACATCTCCCCCCTTTCTGGAGAGCCAGCCGAGGGGTTACCGAAATGTCTCTACTTGAAAGAACTGTACTAAACACAAAGTAACTTTGGTAAGTCCCCAACCCCGGTTAAGGGAATGGTTTCACATGTCCAGTTGCTTGGATAATCCGTCTGCGTTGCGGTTCTCCTTACCAGGGCAGTATTGAATGGTGAAGTTAAATGGCTGGAGGGCAAGACTCCAGCTCAACAACCGTCCATTGTCCCCTGAAACTCGGTTTAGGCGGACCAGGGGGTTGTGGTCGGTTAGGACGGTAAATTCTCATCCACAGAGGTAGGATTGAAACCTATTGAGTGCCCATACCAAAGCTAGACATTCTTTTTCAATTGCGGCATAACCCACCTCCCAATCCAGGAGTTTGCGCCTCTGCCAATACAGGGGCATCTCCTAGAGCATGCTTCAGTCTCTCAAACCCTTCCTTTCACTCAGGAGACCACCGGACAGTTCGGGAAAGGGACTTTTTTGTCAAGTCAGTCAGGTTAAGCTATGGAGCTATAGTGGGGCACGAACTTCCGATAATAACAGTCTGTTTTAGATTTTATGCCGGCCTTTAAAACTGATATATAGGGGTTCTTGTTCTATGTTTTTGGTGTGCATCTTTTTGATATGACCAGGTTTTTTCTAGGGTGTATGTGAAATGTATTTGATGTTTCCAGGTTAAGAATTTACTTTTATTGTAAATGTGTAATGTTTTTAATATTGTATATATTCCCCTATCAGGATTTCTCATTACTGCTTTCTAATTTATGTTCACTTGCCCGTCCAGTGTGGATATCTGTCAGGGGGAGGTTCCCTCTGGTAGCTATTTATGCTCACCAGTCAGGTGTAACCACAGATTATGATTACGTGCCTTGCAGCACGAAACACATCACGCGTGTTGTGAGCAGTTTGTTTTTTCTCTGCCTCATAAGGATCTTTTTTTGTATTTTTTTTTTTACATGTGCCAATAAATCTTTGAACATTTAAACTGACATGCTGTGGAGTCTTCGGTTGATGCACTGTGGATCTTAGTTTTCTCATTTGTCATTTGCAAACTCATCCAGATTCTGGAGCCAGACAGCATCTGATAGCGAGGGTGTCATCTTAAACAGCACTGGCTATCAAGGTTTGACTGTCCCAGAAGATTGGAAATTAGCAAATGTTGTGCCCATTCACAGGAAAGGTAGTAGGGAGGAGTCGGGCGTAAAGTTGATGTGGTGCCCATATTTAAAAAGGGATCAAAATCCCAGGCGGGCAATTACAAACCTGTAAGCTTGACATCTGTGGTGGGGAAACAGTTTTAAGGGGTGCTAAGGGAATATATTCAAGATTTCATATTGAACAGGAATCTCAGTAGCAGGAGCCAACATGGCTTTGTGAAAGACAGATCTTGTCAAACTAACTTAATTACATTCTATGAAGAAGTGAGTAAAAAAAAAAATAAATATATATATATATATATATATATATATATATATACGGGTGTGGCAGTGGATATGATATGTTTAGACTTTACTAATGCATTTGATACAGTCCCACACAAAAGGTTACTGTACAAATTGACTGAAATAGTCTTAGGGCCAAGAAGTTAATGAAGCAAAATAAGGTGCACTCAACATTCCAGGTGCTTTATTCTTGTGCAAAACAGACAATGGTGCAGACAAAAAGTTGATGGGAGAATTTTGGGTACAATATTAAAAATGAAAAAGATTTGGGAGTTTGGGTAGTTGTAGACAATAGACTTAGCAGTAGTGCACAGGGTCAGCTGGCAGCTGCAAAGGCCAATAAGATATTGGGGTGTATTAAAATAAAAATAAGAAAAAAGACAGAACTAGAGAGACTGCAGAGCAGGGCTACAAAACTAATAAGAGGAATGGAAAGTTTGTTATGAAGAAAGGCTGGAAAAATTAAATTTGTACATGCTAGAGGGAATATGATAGTGTTAAATAAATATATACAGGGCCCATTCTAAAGACCTTTTCATTAACTGAACAGTACATAGGACAAGAGGTCACCCGCTAAGACTTGAAGAAAGAAGATTTAGTCTATGACAGTGGAAGGAATTTTTTACAGTAAGGGCAATTAAGATATGCAATTCAATGAGAAAGAAGTGGTTCTAGCAAATACGGTAGAGGCCTTTAAAAGCGACCTGGATACTATTTTAAGGAGCCGGAGCATAGAGGGCTATACATGTTAGTATAGGCATTAATAGTTATTTAGTGCCGGTTGATCCAAGGAGAAATTTGATTGCCATTTGTAGTCAAGAAGGATTTTTTTTCTCTACTGAAAGTAGACTTTAACATTGCTGAAGGGGTTTTTATTTTCCTTCTTTTGGATCAACGGCTGTAAACACGGGATAGGAAAAGGGTTGAACTTGATGGACACAAGTCTTTTTTCAACCTAAACTACTATGTAACTATGTAACCGAAAATCAGAATATAGAATATTTGAGTCCTTACCTCAACATCTGAGGAAAGGGATTTAGGAGTAATAATTTCAGAGGACTTAAAGGTAGGTAGACAATGTAATTCAGCAGCAGGAATTGCTAGCAGCATGCTTGGTTGCATAGGGAGAGGTATTAGCAGTAGAAAGAGGGAAGTACTTATGCAGTCGCTGGTGGATGGAAATGACCTAACACGCTGAGGGGGAGGAGTTCCCGAGCTGTGTGGGGAATGAAGGCAAGGAAAGATGTATGCTGCAAGTAGCGATCTGCTCAGCTAAACTTTGAAGTTGAAGTTAACTATAGAGGAATTCCAAAGCCTGAATGATCTGTATGCAGAGCTGCTGAGGGGATCATTGAGCACACAAACTCCCTGCTAATAACGCGCTAGGATCAAATTGTGAAAACGGTTGAAAAGGTTGTAGTCTGGGAACTCTGCTTCGACTGCCACAGCTGTAATTAATAAAGCAAAAGAAGGTGGAATAGACTACACAGCAAAAGGTACAAGTAACCGTGAATGATGGTATAAACAGTCTTATGCTTGATCTCTGTGGTTGTGATGTCTGAAGCTGTGGGAGTAGTCTTGTAAACAATTAAATATGGCAATGAAAAAGTTTAAGGGAAACAAAATCCCAAAAAGGAAAATGGAGACACCAAAAAAGATAAAAACAATAACTTAATTGATCTCACCTCATCTGTCAAAAAAAGAGGGAAGATGCACTGGCTCTCTGGATATAGATTTGGAGAAATTAAGAAGACACTCAATTAACCCTGCTTTTGGAGAAATACAGAGCATGATCCAAGAACAAATTCATCCAGGATTAGAAGCACAATTAGTTATGATAAAGAAGTAACTTAAAAACATACTATGGACATTAAATAAGATATAAAAAAAATTGCCAAAAAAAGTTAAAGGGACAGTCTAGTCCCCAAACTCACTTTGGTGCAAGATTAAGATCATTTCTTGTATAATGCACAGGCATTTATCCCTGTGTGATTTGATGCAGGCAATCTGCATAAATCACATTTTTAATATTTGACTCAAACCCTCCCCAGTGATTACTCTGCATGCTTACTGCAGGTACGGCAGCACTGATTATATAGATACTGAAGATGTAAAGTTTTGTTTCAAATAGTCACGTCCTGTCCTCCTCAAATTGAGTCTATTGAGTGGCTTATGAGTGACCTTGCTCTTGTACACAGTAGGATCTCTTAACAGTGCAACATATTGTTTTATACTATCACTAGAGAGACGGGATATTCCATTAATTTGAATGGCATTATTCTCATTGGTTCCTGCAGCAAAAAAAAGGAAATTACTTTTACTCATCTAGTGTGGGCAGTCCTTGTTTCTTGCAAACTTTTCACAATTTCTTCTGGCTGTAAGTATTTATATTTTAATCAATGCAAAATGTAAGACATGCATTTTAAAGTACTTTGGAAGCACATTAATATGCATTCATATTTGGCAGATGTATTTTGGGCACTAGACAGTCCCTTTAAAGAAAATGATCAAAAAATTGATCGTAAGCTTTGGAAGTAAGAACACAAATGAAGAAATAGTTAATCTGAGAAACAAAATAACAGCATTAGAAACAAAGATTACAGACATAGATGACAGAGCAAGAAGAAAAAAAAAACACAAGGATAAGAGGAATATCCAAATCAGTGCCCAGATCAAATAGTATCTTCTAAGTCTGTTCCTGAATATAGGAGTCCAGGAAGCAGTGAAGGAATAAATAATTGAGTACATAGGAAGAAGCACCAAGAGACATCATTCTGCACTTTATTTACTTTATTTTTTATTATTAAAAAATTCATTTTTTTATTTATTTTAAGAATGGTATAAGAAGTGAATAATGCATATATCACTGGTTGTTAAATTGAAAGAAAGAAAAAAGAAACATTTATGTGCACCATTGATCAAGGGGAAAATAATTCACATATGGGATAATATGGTAATGACATTTGGAAATAAATTAGGAATAGTTATTATTAGATATTAAATTCTTATGCTTAAGATTAGAAAAACGTTAATAATAAAAAGGAACAAATGTTTTCCCCACATGTTTTTAAATTGGTTTAAGGGTGTACAGTGCTTACCTATGGGCATCTGCTCATCTATGTAGCATGAGTAATAAATGGTTAACGTATAAATTCACAAGATTAATTTAATATAGACTTAAATAGGAACGAGAATACAAAGGGTATATATACATCATGTTCACAAGGCAATGTCAGATAAGAATTTAATAGCGGTTAAAATAATAAACTAGCACGAGAGAAGGTGAACTGGAAATCTTTTTTTTTTTTTTTTTTTTAATTTTGTTTATTATTTATTTTTATACATACAATATCAGTGGTAGGGATATGGTTTAACCCTTCAAAGAAAGTTAAATAAATAGGAAAAACTACTCCTTTTTTTTTTTTCCCCCTGACCCCTTCAGTACTCTCTCCACTTCCCACATTATCTCTTCATTATGTATATTTTAATTGATTTAATTTTTTGTTTAGAGGAAAGTAGTGGGGGAGGGGGCGGCAAAAAGCCTTCATATTAATAAGAATGGATTTAAGGTACCAGCACACTGGTGGAAAGCAAACAGTGCATAGTAACACCTTTTGGGTATGTATATTTGTTATTTGTATTGTTATTGGATGTCAGTTGGTACTTTTCAAACCAGGGTTCTGGTTGTATATTTGTGTGTTTTTATATATATGCTATGTGTTTCAACCATTGAGAAATATAAGATCATACTAGATGCGAAGAACTGGAAATATGGTTAAGATTGCATCAATAAATATACAAGATTTAAACCTACCTTAAAAGAGGGTCATTTAATGATTACTTGAAAAAGAAAACACTAATATAGCAATGGTTCAGGAGACACCCTGGAGTAGGGATCGACCGATATTGATTTTTTTAGAGCCGATACCGATACCGATAACCTGTGAACTTTCAGGCCGATAGCCGATAACTTATACCGATATTTCGTGCATTTTAATTTTTTGGGAAAAAAAACAATTTCTACACAAATCTGCTGTTAAATGAACATGTTTATTGTTAACGTTTAGCTTTTTTTTGTAAATCTTTTTCATTGCTAAATAAAAATAAATAATGCAGCAAAACAATGGTGATATGGTCAAATACAACAAATTGGACCACTTTTTTTTTTTTTTAAATGAATATCAGTCAAAAGGTAACAAGAACAACAATGTTCAATTGCACATAGTCCATACTTAGATTAAATCTTAGTAAAATGAGCAGCAATGACATAGGCAATTATATCAAAGGGACACTACAGTAAATATAAGCAAGGCATCAAAACAGCTTAATTAACCCCTTAGTGACAAGACATTTTCACCTTGACTTTCCCTTGGTGACAATGGCTGTTTTGACATTTCTAGGGTGTTTGTGTTTAGCTGTAATTTTTTGCTTTCTCACATACAGTACCCACACAAATTATATGTTGTTTTTATCGTCATAAGAAGGGCTTTCATTAGATACCATTATGTTCATCATATCTTATAATTTACTACAAAACCACTTTTTTTTTCGTTGATCGCGAAAACTGCTTCATTCACTGCAGGACGTGCCAGGCACGTCCTTTGTCATTAAGGGAGATTCTCCCAGGACGTGCCTGGCACGTCCTTTGTCGGCAAGGGGTTAAGCTATATTTGTTCCCTAACTGCTTAGCCTTAGTGTCAATATTATCGGCATTATCTGTAAAGTTAGATGCCGATAGTTTAGGAAACTGTGAATATCGGCCGATAATATCGGTTAATCCGATAATTGGTCGATCCCTACCCTGGAGATAAATTGATAAATTGAGATGGTATAGTTGATAGCACCCATTGGTGATACATGCAATAACAATTATCTTCTCAAATGTATTGAAAGTTGAAATTAAACACCAAGACCTAGATCCAGAAGGGAGATATATTATAATAGATTGTGTTATAAATGAATAAAAATATACCCTGGTGAATGTATACCTGCTTATCAAAGCCCTGTGGGTCTTCTGAACCATATTCTGGAAAGAGTGGAAAAAGTAACCACAGGAATACAAATTATAGCAGGTGATTTTAATTGTGTACCAGTTATTTGGACAGCAAATTGATGAGTGATGAAACAAAATCACTAAATATAGCTTTAATTAAAATACTCTGATATTTGGAGACTGAAAAATCCCTATGAAAGAGATTATACATTTTACTCCATAGTTCATGCCTCCTATTCAAGAATTGATTTGATCTTGGGAGGCCCAGGTTATTGGGAAACATAAATAAAGCAACTATAATACCATGTGTATGGTGAGACCATGACACGGTAGCTATATAAGTAAGTGAGAAACAACAGTATAAAACCAATCCTACTTGGCGACTAGACAACCAAATTCTCCAAAATAAAGAGAACCAGGAATATCTGGAGAATGTGGCGATATGCTTTTTTTTGATACCATTTTGGTGTACTTTCAAGGCAGTTATGAGGGGACACTGCATACAATTAAAAAAGAATCATGAAAAAATTCCTCCTTGTCTTTTCACTGGATGCTGAAAAAGCTTTTGACAGGGTCAGGAGGGACTTCAAGGATCAGTCTTTGGAGGCTTTTGGCATTTCCAGATGCATTAATTCAGCAATTATGCTGTTGTATAAAACCCCTACAGCTATAACATTAGGCTCAAACATATGTTCTGAGTGGTTTCCCCTGTCCAATGGTACAAGATAAGGGTGCCCTCTCTCTCCTATCTTGTATGTTATTACCATTGGAATTTTAGCGATTAAAATAAAAGTAAATAATCAGGGTTATCCAGTAGGTGAAGGTGACTTGTTTGCTGATGATATCATAATTACGCCAATCAATCAAATTAAGTCTATGCCAGGAGTTTTAGATGCGATACAAGAATACAGCAGGGTATCATATTAAGTTGAATTTGACAAAATAAATAGCACAATTTAACAATGTTAACAAAGTGGAGAAAATAGCTATAAACTTAATAACCCCAAAGAGTTTCAATATTTAGGAGTAAAAATAACAAAGAATATAAACCGAATAGCAGAAGTCAATTTTATATCAATGTTAAAACATACCAATAGAGACTTGAAGAACTGGTGCTCATATGGTATATCGTGGTGGGGCCAAGTTAATACAGTAAGATCCTGTGTCCTCCCAAGATGGATCTATCTTTTCCAGATGTTACCAATAAAATTTCCAAGGACCTGGATACAGGCAGTCCATACTGCATTTGTAAATTCTGTCCGGATGGGAAAAAAAACCTAGGATTAAAACATCAATAATGGCAAACAAGGTACATAAAAGGAGTATGGGGTTCCTGATGATAAAGGACTACTATAAGGCAGTGGTAGTGATGCATATTGCAGAAACCCAAGCAGAATAAGCATAAACAGAAGGATGGTATAAACTTGAAATGGAAGCATATGGGGTAAGGAGTTTAAGTAGACTTATATCTAATAAAATTAAGGAAATATAGAAAAAATGTTTCTTTTAAAACAAATAAACCCAGTATGGGAAGCGTTGAAAAAAAAGTTAGGCGTAAAAGATAAATTGTTAGGTTTCCTCCCGTTAGCATATTCTGAAAATTAAATTGAAAACCTTTCTTTAGTTAATTGGAAAAAAGGGAATATTCAAAGAAGATTGGAGGAGATCCATTCTGAAAATGTATTCTACCTGATAAAACACTTTATAAATAAAAAATAAAATAAAAAATAAATACATTTGCACAACTTGCAATGAAATTTAATCTGCCCCCTCGAGAGATGTTTAACTATTTAAGAGTGAAAAAAGATAGAAAGAGGGAAGTGCTCATGCGACTGGCGAGACATGTCTTGAAGTAATGTATGCAGTACTGTAGACCGTATCTCCAGAAGGATTTTGAAACATTTAAATACATAAAGGGAATCAACACAGTAAAGAAGGAGAGTGTATTTTTAAAAGAATGGGGGGAGGGGGAGGAGCTAGCCGCCTAAGCATGTTGTTGCATCTGAGGAGAGCTCCTTCTGCTATACGCACAATACTACGACTTTATGGTGTTTTTTTCTCCCCCTCTTTGACTGATTTTACCATCTGTCGACTACCCAGACGTTGGCAACAAAGGGAAGAAGAGGGACAAGTCCAATGGTTTTAAAGGCCAAGATATCGGGCTCTCTTAAAAAGGCCTGGCCAGCCTCAACCCTGTAATGACCACTCTACAAGTGGGAAATGAGATGAATCATTGGAGGATTCTGATCCCCCTCACATCCAGATTGATCAGGGAGAGTAAGACGCCAGAGCCAGGCATTCAAACATCTGCATCAGAGGCGTTCTGGAGGCTGTTGGGCCCACTGCCCTCCGTGATTGGTTCACTCACCTGCGCCTAAAGGCTGATCCATGAGACCAAATCATACTCGATTTCTTCCGAGTGAGATGGGCGGCAAAAGCCACTCAGGATGCCGTGAGGGATGTGGTGGGCCGTCTACGATCTACTGCAGATAATTTAGCGTTACTTACCATTTCCTGAAAACGTCAGGAGCTGTCATATATGCTATTCTGTCATATATGCTATTCTACATATTTATGAGAACTTGCCACCTTCCACAATCTGATTGTTCATCTTCGTAATCTCAACATGAAATATAGGTGGGGTATGGCACATACAATCACAGTAAACTCCTCCTTGCAGAACCTGAGGATATCCCGGCTCTTTTAAGCATTCTGGAACTACCTCCTAGTCCATCGCGGCTCACACAAATGGAAGGGCTAACCAAAGACAACAAGGGACCCGAGAAGATGCCACCCCCGTCCTTCGAAAACAGAACTT
Organism: Pelodytes ibericus; assembly: GCA_036172795.1. Classification (NCBI taxonomy): domain Eukaryota; kingdom Metazoa; phylum Chordata; class Amphibia; order Anura; family Pelodytidae; genus Pelodytes; species Pelodytes ibericus. Next base: position 42,682,498 of record CM069866.1, on the reverse strand, counting down.
AGTCTGAGGACTTGATATTAATACTGGGACACTACAAGCTCTCCATCGAATTTTGCTACCCCGCTGACTAATCTTCGTTTTATGTTTATTCCTCACCATTAAGGTGTCGAAAACCTTTGGCCACAAATTGAGCTGCCACAGGCCCCTTCTTTGTTGATGCTCCCTTGCCTCAGCTGGTACACCTGCTCTTGGGGAATCCCTTTCCCCCACTTACTCTTTTTCAGCCTTGATCTACTCCCCTCTTCTTCTAGTCTCTTTGCCCCTCTTCCCTCCTCTGTTTTCTTACTTTCTTCTCCAAGTTCATATGTTTTTTTTTTTACAAATGCGATAGATTACATAGTCTTTTCTTTTATATATAATATCACATATTACACATATTTGGCAATCTGTGATGCTGGAATATAAGCACTTTCTCTATCCCATCAGATGTCCGGGCAGATATAAATCTTGCACTTCCACTAACTTGTATAATCTTTTGCCATACATTAACAGTTCTATGGGAATGTTTCCCTCTAAAATTCTAAGTATGGCCTACATATACCTTTTAACCCCTTCACGACCAGACTGTTTTTGGAATGTTGTGCGTTAGTGACCGAGGGCTGTTTTAACACTTCTGAGGTGTTTGTGTTTAGCTTTAATTTTCTTCTTTGTCAGTTACTGTACCCACACATATTGTATATTGTTTTTTTCAGGACAAGAAGGGCGTTCTTTTCATGACATTATTTTGTTCATATCATTTATTGTATTGTGTAAAAAATGGTAAAATATGGTTAAAATAAAAATAAAAATTAAACACTTTTCCTGACTTTTCTTTGTAAATTCTTTTACTAAGCTTCAAAAGCTAATGAAAAAACGTGCTAAATAGATTCGACTATAGGTCCTGAGTTCAGAAATACCCAATGTTTATATGTTTTTTTGCTTTTTTTTGCATGTTTTAGGTTAATAAATACAAGTAGCATTTAGCTGTTTCAAAACCATTTTTTTTTTTAAAATTAGCGTTAGTGACACTGTAACACCGATATTGGACATGAGTCGCTGAATAACCCCCCACATGTACACATATTTTATAAAGTAGACATCCCAGGGCATTCAACTTGTGGTAATTTGACACTTTTCACTCTGTCATTTTACCACCAATCTTTGACAAGTTTTGGCGTAGTAATTTTGTGTGTGTTTTATTTTCACACACTTTGAAACTTAGGTAAAAATGTAAAGGGGCTGTTCTATTTTATTGGCAAACAAAACCCCAATATATGTTCCGCTGAGTATAGCGGTACCCAGTGGTGTATTTTAGGTTTTGTGCTGCCCTAGGCAGTCTAAACCCGGGCACCCCTAATTGAAATTCACCGCGCCTCTTCCTGTTTAAACCACGCCTCTTCCTGTTTAAACCATGCCTCTTCCTGTTTAAACCACGCCTCTTCCTGTTTAAACTTAAAAAATGGCTACTTGTATATTTTGTTTTGTATACCATTTGAAATGTTATATTAAAGTAAATCATGTTTAAAAAGGGGCACATAAAATGCACAGGTACATTTAAATAGGGGCACATAAAATGCACAGGTACATTTAAAAAGGGGCACATAAAATGCACAAGTACATTTAAAAAGGGGCGCAAGTACATTTAAAAAGGGGAGCAAGTACATTTAAAAAGGGGCACATAAAAGGCACAAGTACATTTAAAAAGGGGCACAGTTTAAATGTACTTGTGCATTTAAAAAGGGGCACATAAAAGGCGCAAGTACATTTAAAAAGGGGAGCAAGTACATTTAAAAAGGGGCCACATAAAATGCACAAGTACATTTAAAAAGGGGCACATAAAATGCGCAAGTACATTTAAAAAGGGGAGCAAGTACATTTAAAAAGGGGCACATAAAATGCGCAAGTACATTTAAAAAGGGGAGCAAGTACATTTAAAAAGGGGCACAGTTTAAATGTACTTGTGCATTTAAAAAGGGGAGCAAGTACATTTAAAAAGGGGCACATAAAAGGCACAAGTACATTTAAAAAGGGGCACAGTTTAAATGTACTTGTGCATTTAAAAAGGGGCACATAAAAGGCGCAAGTACATTTAAAAAGGGGCACAGTTTAAATGTACTTGTGCATTTAAAAAAGGGGCACATAAAAGGCGCAAGTACATTTAAAAAGGGGAGCAAGTACATTTAAAATAAATAGAGCAACTAAAATGACCAAATAATATTAAAATGAGCAGATTAAAATAAATAGAGCAAAGAAAATGACCAAATAATATTAAAATAAGCAGATTAAAATATAGAGCAAAGAAAATGACCAAATCCATTTAAAATAAGCAGATTAAAATAAATAGAGCAAATAAAAATGACCAAATCCATTTAAAATAAGCAGATTAAAATAAATAGAGCAAATAAAAATGACCAAATCCATTTAAAATAAGCAGATTAAAATAAATAGAGCAAATAAAAATGACCAAATCCATTTAAAATAAGCAGATTAAAATAAATAGAGCAAATAAAAATGACCAAATCCATTTAAAATGAGCAGATTAAAATAAATAGAGCAACTAAAAATGACCAAATAATATTAAAATGAGCATATTAAAATAAAAAACGAGTAAAATAATACAATACAATTCAAATGAGCAAATTAAATTAAAAAGAGAAAATAAAATAGCCAAGTACTTATTTAAGGGGCAAATAAAATGACTAGATGTTAAAATGAGCAGAACAAAATTAAAGAGCTCAGTACTATCAAAAATGACTATAATAAATCATTTGTTTTTACCAAATATGATAAAAATTAATGGGGCCAACATTTTTTTTTTTGGGGGGGGGGGGGGGGGGGCGCACCTTGCTTGTTGTCGTCGTCCTCGTTGTCAGCTTGACAGGTGGTACAGTGTTGCAGTCCCTCTTCATCTTCCCGCGCAGTCTGGTCATCTGCCATCGCATAGTATTTATGTGGCCGTTCCCGCCACACAAAAAAGGCGCGGGCAGGTACGAAAACATTGGCATGCGCCGCCCGCACACACACAAAAACGCTGCGGGTGTCCTGTTGTTGACCCCAGGCATCAAGGAGCGCATACAAAAATTGGGGGCGCATTTCTGCCGCCCCTCAAAAAACGCCGCCCTAGGCATCCGCCTAGGATGCCTCGCGGTAGATACTGCGCTGGCGGTACCCCACATGTATAGGTTTGTTAGGTTTATGTGGCAGGTACAGGGCAAAATTTAGGATATGGTTATTGCAGCTTTAAAACGTGTATTTATTATGTAATACTTGTGACTACATTTCCTATCATGCTCAGCCAGCAAAAAGCTACCGTAGCAGAATAGGAAATGTAGTCTATAGTAGGAAGCACCGATTTTTGCTATCCTTGCTATCCTGCGGCTGCATGGATCAAATATCCAGCTGCTGCGGGCCCCTATCTACTGCTGGGGGCCAATGCAAAGCACTGGCCCCACTAGCAGTCTTTTTTTTTTTTTTAATAAAATATCCCTAGAGGACCACAGACAGACATAACATGTCATTGGTCCTCTATGGAATAACTTCTTATTTTTATACAATTTATTATTATTATTATTTTTTATTTTTTTAATTTAATTTTTATTTTTTTTTACATTTTTTTAATTTAACTCTAACCTTAACCCTATGGTTAGGGTTAGTACAAACCCTAATTCTAACTCTAGGATTAGGGTTTTGATGAACTCTAACCCTAACCCAAGAGTTAGGATTAGCACAATAGGAAAAATAAAAATAAAAATTTATTAAAAAAATAATTTGGGGGGGCTGGCTGTTACTGGGGGGGGGGGGGGACCAGGGGGAGACTTGACACACTATATTTAGTCTCTCCCTGCCCCATGATCACCGTGGAGCAGGGAGAGGCTATAGCTGTCAAAGCAGCCTCCTGCTTTGACAGCTATTAACATCCGGGCGCTGTGATTGGCTGTCACAGTGCCCGGATGTTTCCGGGGGGTCCTTAACCGACATGGCTGAAGTGTCTCGGTACCGAGACACTCAGCCATGTCGTTGTTAGCGCGATCGCGGTATGCCAGCGTGCATACCGCGATCGGACCTGCATGACGGTCCTGGACCGTCATCGGTCACGAAGGGAGATTTCCCTATGACGGTCTAGGGCATTCATCGGTCGCGAAGGGGTTAATGTAAGTCTCTCAAGCTTAAGATTTAGCAGATGTATTCACTATTTTACCTCTTACAGTAGATGTAATATTTGTTTTTAACGTCCAACTAAGACCCAAGTAATTTTTTATTTTTGGTATGGGACGCTGTAGCTGTAAAATAGATATGCTGTGTTCTCTGATATATTGTCTGTTTCTTGATCTTCTGACTTAATAAAAGAATGTTAAACAAAACTACCTCCAAGACAAGAAGACATAGTCTTAAATTAGAGGGATTAGAGAAAGTATTGCTTTACTGAGAGGGCAGTGGATGCATGGAATAACCTTCCATTGGAAGTGATAGAGGTAAACACAGTGAAGGTGTTTAAACATGCGTGGGATAGGCAAAAGGCTTTCCTAGATATAAGATAGGGCCGGGGACTAATAAAAGTAATTCGAAAATTGGGCAGACTAGATGGGCTGAATGGTTCTTATTTGCCCACACATGCTATGTTTATGAACTTTTTCATCTACTGATTGCTTTATTTTATTTTTCTTCTATTATTTTTATATAGCATCTTCTGCATCATCAACGGTAAATCCTGTAACTGAAGCTGAACAAGCCTGGCCTCAAAGCACTGGTGAGGAAGAACTTCAGCTCCAGCTAGCTCTGGCCATGAGCAAAGAAGAAGCGGAGCAGGTAAGAGCAAAGGTAAATACCGAATACCGTTCCTGGAATAATTTTTCAAAGAAATATAAGTGTATTTTTACATGTTGTACTTATGTAACAATAATAATTTATGGAATGATACATTTACAACCATAATAGGATGTATAATCTCAAGTGTATCCCATGTAATTATGTTTTTGTGAATTTAGTTTTTGCAGTGTATAGTTTTAAGTTTGCATTTTTATTTAGTTTTTTTTATGTATTTGTTTAGAATTGTTTAATTGTACCATCTAAAGGAACAAGTACTTCTGAATCCCCCACTCAACATTTATTTGAACTTTTTTTTTCTGTCATACACTCCAAGTTATCTAAAAGGGATAGATGAGCTTACCCTTATCTCCCCCTCCTCGGTACTCTGTCACATTATCAATTGAATGTTAAGAGGAACACAATGGAAGGAAAGGGGAAAGAAAATAAATAGAAAAAAGGGTAGCAGAAAAAACACAAATACTAAAGAGATAACATAATTGTCACAACATAAATTTTGAGATCCACTGTGACTTGGGGCCCTTGGAGGCCCCAAGACTTTCTGTGGACTTTGGACCCTGTCTATGGATAAACTAGGTTTGAGGGTACAAACATTGAGGGCACCAGCAGGACCCTGTTTTCAACTGGACTTCAAACACAGACTCACTCAGGAGGTCAGCCAGGATGTGTACCCTGGGATCCAAACTTTTATCCCATTCATTGTAGCATCCTATCCTGAAAAATCCTGTCATTATGTCACCTTACTCATTGTCTTTATGTTAGTCATGTGGTGTCCTGTTGTGTAGTGATGTCCCTTAACAGGTTACTTTAATTGAGGGTACTCTGTATGTAGCTGAACTTGACACATTTTGTATCCTGAAAGGTGTGAGGCAGGATTTCCCCATTGTATGTCCTTCTGTTCAACTGATTATGTTGTGTTCATTATGTGTGCTGTGTAATTAGGTTTACTCATTGCATGTTAATTCCTATTTGGTTTGCAGCCTGGAAGTACATCTGGGGGAGGGCAGTGGTGTATCTTGATTTTGTGCTGCCCTAGGCAGACAAAATCCGGGCACCCCCCTACCCAAGCTGCACACCCATGTTACACACCTAAGACATGCCCCATCACCTCCATTTCATGACCCCACATCACGCATAACATTCAGACTCACATCAAGCTCATACTCCCATCACACACACACTCCTACTCCCATCACACTCAGTCACACACACTGACTCCCATCACACACACTGACTCCCATCACACACACTGTCTCCCATCACACACACTGTCTCCCATCACACACACTCTGACTCCCATCAGCACTTACCTTTGTCCCTGGTGGCTAGTGGCAGGCAGCATGGTCCCTCCATGCTGCCTGTTCGGCTTCCCGGCGATTGTGCCGACAGGTCACGTGACCGGGCGCGCGTATGACGTCAGCGTGCCCGTCACATGACTGTCGGCACTTCCGTGTCACACTGCACGGGGAGCCGAACAGGCAGCACGGAGGTTTCTCTGTGCTGCCTGTTTGGCTCCCCGTGCAGCCTGGCAGGCAGAGCGATGGTGAGGGGGGATCTTCCGATCCCCTCTCACCTCCGTCTCTGCCTGCAAGCGCGGTCTATTTTTATTTATTTTTTTAAATGTTTTTTTTTTTTTTCAGTGCTGGGGGGCGCTGCCGCCCCCCAAAATTTGCCGCCCTATGCATCCGCCTAGGATGCCTCGCGGTAAATACAGCACTGGGGGAGGGGCCAAATATGGTAATTACAGTGTAAGGGTCCAATGTATTCCTAGAACCATTTAATTTGAGCACCTAGTGGAGAACTAGGTTTAGTTCCTTCCCCAACTGTATACTAATGTCTGGGATGTCATGTTTGTGTGTATATAAGTCTGTGCCGTTTGACAAATAAAGGTTGTTCATTCTTGCTGTACCTTACTGCTAGTGGTGCCATCTGCTATTTGGGTACAAACAGCAAGGTTCCAGGAAAGACTTGCTGGGTGGATGCTGAGCTTCAATCAGGGGCTAAGGAGGTGGTTTCCTACAGTGTGCAGAGATGCTACCGGCCTTGGGTAGCCATCCCGTTACAATAATTATTTTATTTTTTGTTTTGTTGTTTCCTTTTTTGCTAGATAAGGAGCATCAAGGAAGCATTGAGATGTGGTTAATAATTTCAACTTAGTTTGATTTGACCCAACTTTTAAACTTTAATGACTGGACAATTCAGTCTGTACAGGTCCTAAGGTCCTGGATCGATATAAGGACATGAGGATGCGGTATTATTTTTGTATGTTGATTATGTTTAATCCCTCCCTAAATTAAAGACCGAGTCATCAATCAATGCACATCAGCGGTTAATATAGTGGTTGAAGGGGTATTAGGCTCTTAACAAATATATAAAATATATAGTATTATGTCATATTTTAAATGCACTCATGCATGGCTCCTGTTGCGGCAGCAGGACAGATGAAGATTGTATTCCTGTTGGGGTTTGTGGTTTTATATGAATTAATTTGCAAGGTTTCACTACAACCGCTGTATTAAAGTTAATCCAGAGGTGATCGTGAAAAGCACTGTAAACACATCCAAAATGGAGTCTGTTACGCATTCCAAGATGGCGTCAGTCCATGTGGCTTTGAGCGTTCCAGGATGGTGTCTGAACATGTGCTTCAATAAGAACTCGGGTAAAAGACACAAGCAGCTTTACCAAAAACCCAAAATGAATTTGAAGAGACCAACAAATACACCAATTATTTAGTGCAGTTGTCTAAGAGTTCTGTGCACATATGAAATTTGAGCTGCAAATTACAGAAGCACACAGTATTTTGTAGAAATCAGCCAGGGGCGGATCCAGAGTCTGATCTCGGGAGGGGCACATGTCCGTCTGTCTTTTCCTCTCTCCCATGCCCGTCTGTCTTTTCCTCTCTCCCATGCCCGTCTGTCTTTTCCTCTCTCCCATGCCCGTCTGTCTTTTCCTCTCTCCCATGTCCGTCTGTCTTTTCCTCTCTCCCATGTCCGTCTGTCTTATCCTCTCTCCCATGTCCGTCTGTCTTTTCCTCTCTCTCATGTCCTTCTGTCACGCTCCTCTGCCTTCCCATGTCTGTCGCACTCCTCTCACTCCCCGTGTCCCTCTGTCTCTCTTCCTTCCATGTCCGTTTCTCTCCTCTTCCTTCCCATGTCCGTCTATGTATCACATTATTCATGCAATGTATTTGTTGGTTTATTTATTTTGGTTTGACAACTAAATAATTCATGATTAAATTGTTTAATTTCTTAGGAGGAAAGAATTCGCCGTGGAGATGACCTACGGCTCCAAATGGCCATAGAGGAAAGTAAGAAAGAAGCACCTTCCAAACAAGAAGAGGTGATTTATTATTGTTGATCTTGTATTTTATTGTTAAGTTCACTAAATAACTTCTTGTTTTAAATAGCACATGAAAAATGTGCTTCTTGGAGATTTTATTGTTTTGGGCATTACTTGATGACACCACATGTTTCAGAGATGCAGCTCCAGTAAATTTCAGGCTTTCAGGTAAATTTCAGGATTGCAACTAGCATTTAGCAATGCTGAGAGCTGGTGTTACCTTAAAGCTAACCATGCAGTTGTCATAGATCTCTAGACAGAAGTGGGTACTCCTGCATTGATGTTGCCATGTTTTGAGAGAGAAGCGGCAGAAATCTGGTGTATACCCGTGAAGAATTAAAAAAGACTATGGAAATAACCTAGATTTGCAATTCAGAATGTTAACATTAACATTTATTTATATAGTGCCGACAATTTTACGTAGTGCAGGTACAGCGTATAGAAGGGAACTTCTACTAAGATAGACGAACCCCAGTGGATTCTAGTTTTTTTAGTGGCCATAAAGCTCTGAGTCAGAGTCTTTATTATGCATTATAGAAAAATGATGAGACACTATGTTTATCATATCCCTTATTTATGTTTCTAATATGTTCCCCGGTGTGGATTTTCAAGGGCCTTAGAAGCTCTTCCGAATATAATATAGCCCACAGGGGCACCAAAACAAATCAATGACACTGCTATAATCATAAGTAATAACTTATGTTTTATATATTTTACTGCTGTGGGGATTTTTAAAAGTATTTTTTTTCCTGTTATTTATTAGTTTCCTTACATGCCTGACACATTCTACACCTGTGGAAACCAGCCAAATCACGGAATAACCCATTGGGCTGTTTTGTACTTTTTTTTTTGTTTTATAAAGCGACTACTGAGATGACTTTTAAGATTGGGGACTCCTCTATAAATTATTCGAGGGCGTGGTCCTACAACTGCATGTAGACGGTGGTTTTGAAGTAATATAGACCAATGTTTATTAATAGTATTTCAAATCTGTTTATAATTTCCACTAAAATCTTGGATCATGGGTACCACTTTGGAGTCGTTTGGGTTATTTTTAAGGAGTTCCTTCCTATCGAAGGGCCCTATTTCAATGATTGCCTTGTTAATGAGAATTACCTCATAGTTCTTCATTACAAATGTGTCTTTAATAGTCACTTCCTGTATTTGGAAATCCTGTACAATATATTTGGAAATATTGTATGTCGCTACAGTTCCTCCTTATTCTACATAATTGGCTTTTGAGACATTTAAGAGCCAAGGGAAGAAATTACAATTATCTGATTTAATAAAACTGTTAGTGTCTACTTTCTGAAAGAAAGTTCAGGTTTTCAAGACATTATTATTTTTATTACTTTATTCACATATAAAGTACAAAAACTTTCATTAACCTTTTCGCAATCAAACGAGAATAGATCTTTAGATCGACATTTAACAGGCATATCGGTCTGTAGTTTGTCAAATCATCTGGGTTTTTTCCTGTCTTTAATACGGGGGTGATATTTCCTCTTAGCATCTCTACTGGGATACTACCTACTTGGGCAAATTCATTAAATAAATTAACTAGTCTTGGGGCCACTTCTTCTTTAAATTTTTTAAAGAAGATACCATCAAACCCGTCTGGGCCTGGAGACTTATTAATCTTTAAGTTGTCGATTATATCAGATACTTCCTTCAATACAAATGGTCTATTTAGACACCTACACATAGTTTCATACTTAAATCGTATGCTAATTCAATGGGTCATCCTTGTGTCTATTTTTTGTTTATTATTCTGGATTTTTTTATTTTATACAGCGTGAAAACATAAAATGAAGGTGTGCCAATATACCAAAATATAACAATAAATATTCGATCCACAATACATATACACATAAAGACTACAATAATACAAACATAAGCCAGGCATGATTTGACAAACTACAGTGTGTGGTCTTTTTTATAGTATTCCAACTTTCAATCCAAGCCTCTTTTATCAATAGGATTTAATAATTCTATCCCCCACGCCTCCATAGCCTTATATTTGATTGATACTGAGATCTTCTCTAATAAGTCATACCAACTTTTTATAGCACTTTTTAGTTGGATGTTTTTTAATAAGCCATCCAGTATTTTACTTATTTCCTTATTTTTTATAATGAGTTGATGCTGGACCAGATAAGATTTCATCCTAAGAATGGAAAAATTATCCTTCTCCGTGGCCCCATACTCTTGAGACAGGGATTCGAGTGTTTTAAATTTAGTACTACTATATAAGTCCATTATTCTCAGAGCCTTGCTACAGCAAAAAACTGGGAGTTTGAACTCTTTAATGTTCGCTTCCAAGATTTCTATAGGAGAGGACTGATGTATTTTTCCTACACTTCGAAGTTTTTTTTTTAAATTGTACCAGGCCGCCCACGTCTGCTTAAGTGTTCTGGAACCACTGTTGTTTACGATTTTAACTCCTTCTTTGTAATTCTGCCACAGCAATAATTCCAGATTGTCAATGCCAGCCATTTTCTGTTCAATTAAGTACCAGTCCTCTTGTTTTAGAGGACTTGAGTTGAGATAGATGATTAAGAAGGCTAGCTTCTTGAAGTTTAAGCAGATTTGGGTACCCAAAACCCCCTTGCAGGATATCTCTTGCTATCCTGGGTCTTTTTTGGTTCCAGATAAATTTCCCAGATATACGGTGAAATTGTTTTATAAATATTTCAGGTATTTTTCTTGGAATAAGCCTTAAGTAATATAACCATTTGGGTAGTATATATGATCTAATAATATTAATAATAATAAATCCAGGAATTAATAGATTATCCCAGCTCTTTAGTTGATATGTCATCTCTCTAATTAAGTTAGAGTAATTGTAGTTCACCCCAAATTATCTACATTTTGTGTGATCGTAATACCTAAGTAATCTATCCCCGTCGTGGGCCACTGAAATGTGTATCCTCCTTTCAGAAGTTCCCTATCCTCCGCCTTCATTGCAAAGCTCAGGGCTTGAGATTTGTCCATATTTGCTTTGTAATTAGACATACTCCCATATACTTCCAGTTCTTTGAGAACCTCCTCCAGTGATACACGGGGGGATGAGAGGGTTAGCAGGACATCATCAGCCTATGCCGACAGTTTATACTGGCCCTGACCAATTTTGATTCCCTTAATCCCTACATTTTGTCTCACACTACATAGCAAAGGCTCAAGGGACAATATATACAGCAGGGGTGCCAAAGGGCAGCCCTGTCTAGTTCCATTCCGAATTTCAATAATTTCAGATGTAAAACCTTGTCCCCTTACCCTTGCAGATGGATTACAATACAGAGCCATAATTGACAGGGCCATCCAATGACAGGGCCAATATAGGGGTGTCCCTGGATTCAGCCCAATCTATTAAGTCCATAACTTTCCTAGTATTATTGTTCCCCTGTCTACCCTGGACAAAACCCACTTGATCTTGATGAATAATTTGTGGAATATGTTTCATTCTCTCCGCCAAAATTGAGGAGTATATCTTTGTGTCTGAGTTGATCAGGGAGATGGGTCTGTAGTTTGATACAGAAGCAAGGTCTTTATCAGGTTTTGGAATAGGGACTATTACGGCCTGTAACATCTCTTTTGGCATCTCTCTTCCCTCCCTTATTTCATTAAAGAGGTCAGCCAAGAATGGATAAATAGCATTACTTAATTTTTTATAAAATAGGTTCGTAAACCCATCAGGGCCAGGAGCTTTATTAAATTTTAATCTGGTAATTGCTTTTTTTATTTCCAATTCTGATATAGGAGACTCAAGGGCCTCCCGGTCTTCATTTTTTAATGCTTCCATCCTAATTTTACTAAGGTACTCTTGTATCTTATTTTTATCTTGCATTTGGAGTGGGATATTATACAAAGTAGAATAATATTTTTTAAACTCCTCTCCTATTTCAATGGGGCTGAGGGGCTTAATAATTCTTAATTTGGCTTGGTTTTTCCTAAGTTGGCTTGTTAACAGTTTATCCACGCGATTCCCCAAATAGTTTACTTTCTGTTTAAATTTAAGTAAGATCTTATTTGCTCTAGTTAACAGGTATTCTTTTATTTCTTTTTGTATACTAACTATTTTATCAGCTATGACAGGGTCTGGATGTGATATATTCATTGCATTCATTTTATAGAGCTCAATATGAAGCTGGGATATAGATTTCCTCCCTGCCTTCCTCGCCTGCCTGTCCAATTTTATCAGTACACCCCTCATGACACATTTATATGCACACCAGGTGTTTGTTGCGGTAGTAGCATTATTCCAGTTTTCTTTAAAATATTAGTTTGATGCTTTCTCCAGTTCATCTAAATTTTGATCGTTCAGTATCAAGTACTCTTTCATCCTCCAGAATCTGTCTCTCAAGTTATAATCTGATCTAATGTTAAGTATTACTGGTTCATGATTTGACCACCCAAAAGAGCCAATCCTAATTCTGGTACAATCCTTCATCCCCAACTCCCCAGTCAGAATCATATCTAGATGAGAGTAGGAGTTGAAGGGTTGTGAAAAAAAAGTATATTCACGATCAAATGGTCTTAAAGTACGCCAAACATCAAACAGTCTGAATCTCCCTAATGTTTCCTGAAAAGCCCTAGCCACATTTTTAGTTTTAAGATCGACTTGTCTATTTACAGGGAGTTTCATATCCATGGAGGTATCCGCCACGCAATTGAAATCCCCCAGGCATATGAAAGTTCCCTGGATCTGATCCTGTATTTTATCTAGTGTACCATTTAGGAAGTGTATTTGCTTTTTATTGGGGGCATATACATTTAATATCGATAAAGTTTTATCATTAAGTTGGCAAATAAGAAAAATAAACCTTCCCTCTGTATCGACCCTCTTATAGAGTTCTTCATACTTAACATCTTTTGAGATCAGGCAGACCACCCCTCTTTTTTTTTTTTATTTGCTAACGAGGAGTGTTCGACTATGGGAAAAAATTTACTCTTTAGATGCATAGAGTCTAGATCTTTACAGTGGGTTTCCTGCAGGCCACACACATCCACCTTTTCCGACTTAAGGTATTCAGTTAATGCAAGTCTTTTCTGGGGGAAGTTTATACCCTGTATGTTTAGCGAAAGGAATTTAAGGGTATCCATGGTTATGGTAATTCTACGTTTGGTTTTGTTGATACTGCACCCTCATGCCTGGACTGACGAAACAAAAAACAATTAAACAAATCTTGGTGGATAACCACCATCATTTGGCTTGTGTCCTTTGGGATAGATATCCCTCTCATCCTATCCACAACACAATCCCCCAAGGGAATTGGCAGGGGTCGTGTACTTTAACCTATAAAGGAGAAGGGGGCCCCAAAAAAAATAAATTCCCAACCTTATAAATGAACATACAGTCAAAACATTCTACTTTATATATTATACATGTTTCTTGCATTGGTCCAATAAACTTTACCCTTATTATATCAAATTTTGATTATCCTTTGTCTCCATTCTCCCAACCTATGTTGTAATGCCATTGTTACCTTTAAGTAAACTGTTGAACCTTCAAAAACCATTATAAACCCTAGTGCATTTTATGTGATAATCTGTAATACAATCAGTAACTTCATTCTATTAAATATCAAATCCTATTCGTGCTTATATTTTATTTTCTCTCTTTATGTATTATATCTTGTGTTATGTTTTCTTATTATTTTGTACATCTTAAATCTTTTATAAACCGGAACCCCCTATAATTTATCATCTCTTAATCATTCATCCTTAAGTAATAAAGTGAATCCTACTATACCTTCTAAACAAATAGTGAATCAAATACAGAAATGAATACCAATTTCTAGGTGTTACCCCTTACTACCTTGTATTATTGTGATGGCATTACGCTATGTGATCAAAAATCACCCTCCATTCTTTCATACATTTTAGGTATTTTAAATTCTATGTATAGATCATGAGATTGGGTACAAAAAAAAAAAAAAAGAGGAGGGGGGATTATCCACTCATAGATTATATATACATGTATAGCAAGATGTATGCATGGATTTCTCGACCCCCTCCCTCCTTCCCCTCCATCCTTCCCCTCCATCTTTAATTTATCCATGGGTGGTCAGTGAGTCCTAGAGCCGTATTCTTCAATTCAGAGTCTCTTCACCATTGTCAGACAGATTGCATTTTGCCCAATCTTTAGCATCTCCTATTGAAGTAATTATATATGAAATGTCCTTATATTTAACAAAAAGTTTCACGGGGAATCCCCAGTTGTATTTTATGTTTTGTTTCCTCAGAATATCCGTAAAAAATGTATAAGATTTCATTCTAGTCTCTGTAGAGAGGTCTGGAAAAAACATTAAGTCTTTGAATTGTTCTTCTTTTAACGAAAATGTTTTAGCTGCTCTAGACACCTTTTGTTTTTGTTGAGAACCGAACCACAATGTCTCTCGGAGCCTCTTTAGGAGCATTATTAGATTTATATAACCTATGGGCTCTTTCTTTTGTGGAATCGCTAGAAGCTTCTAAAACATCCATTTTTAGAAACAGATCCAACAAAAAGGGGATGAGCTTATCTGATGTTATATCCTCATGGATTCCTCTTATTCTCATATTTTTTCAACGGGCTCGGTCTTCAGAGTCCATTAATTTGGTTTCCATATACTCTAATTTTTTTCTCCATTTTCTTATAAAGTTGTTCTGAATTATTTAGATACAATCTTAAAGAATTCAATTGTTACTCGTTTTCTTTTACTCTTTCTCCCATCTTCTTTACATCTTCTTTAATTTCTTTGAGACAGTCTTTCATTCCATCTTTTATTAGAGTTAGTTGTACATCAAGCGCTTTTTGAAAGTTTGCTGTTATTTATTCCTGTACTTGTATGAGGCTAGACTTTAAAACAATCATGTAAGTATTCTTTGGACACCTGTATTGCCTGCGGATCTGATATTTTTAAGACTGGCGAGTTTTCCAGATCCTGTTCAGAGGATATAGTGGAATCTTGGCTTGTAGACTTTTCCATCTTATCTGAGGATTTAGCGTTCTGGGGGGAAAATATAGATGCCAAGTTCTTTTCTTTATTTATCTGTTTATCCTTTCTTGTGGGGTGTTTCTGCTCGTTGCTTTTTTTGCCGCCATGATATATGATGTTGTTAATAGTATATAGGCGGTAGAAACACTTTAGAGCAATTAAGCTTTTCCTCCTCTATTTAGTTTTCCTACAATAATACCCCCAGGTATAATTCTTTAAACAGGGTATAATCCACTTGACTCTTTATTTAAAAAATTCTTCCCCTGAGTGAATGGCATGTTCAAACTGCATTTTAATTGGAATGCAACTATTCAGGGGAACATGGTTCCCCTTTAAATTTCTTTTTTTTTCTCTCTTTTTTTCTTCCCTTCCTTCCTTCCTTCCTTCCTTCCTTCCTTCCTTCCTTCCTTCCTTCCTTCCTTCCTTCCTCCTTTTCTCTTTTCCTTATCCTTTTCTTTCCCTTTTCTCTTCTTTCCCTTTTCTCTTCTTTCCCTTTTTTTTCCCTTTCCTTCTCTTCTATTCCTTCGTCTTCCCTTTCTCACTTCCTCTTTTCCTTCCCTCTGTACTGTCCTTTCCTTCTTGACACCAGCTGGTGGTCCTGGCTTTGTGTGAGGGTCTATATACTTACTGGAAAATCTTAAACCAGTAACTAATTCTCCCCTTCTCACCTCCGTTTAGTAGCTTTGTGACCAGGTATATCTGGTCCTTCCTTTTTATTTAGGAGTCTGGATCAGGTTTATATACAATATTTGTAATCGGGAGACAATAGAGGCAAAGTGAGCTCTAAAACTTTAGACCAAAATTTATGAAAAAGGAATAGTTCTTCAATGAGCACTAGTTCATGATCATAGCAATCATGCTTTATTGATATTGTGCCCCGATGGATTAATATTTACTGCTTCTAACACAGCAAACGCCAGCAGAGTGGAGCCTTTTAAATTGAACCTTATATTGCTAATAGACACAAACCTTATAAGTTTGTTCCACAGAGATAAAGGTCCAAGGTCCAAAGTACTTCCACCTTCCCTATTTCTTAGCCTCTCCTTCTCCGGAGAGCTCACAGTGGAGATTTATCAGTGTATCTAGCGTTGTAGCAGCATTCAACAGCGTTATGGATATACACTCACTATTAGCAGATCACCGATATCTTAGGCTGCTCCGTTCCGAGTTCAACAGAAGGAACACAGATAGAGTTCTGCCCGACACTCAGGGGTTTTCTTTCCCCTTTCCTGACTTCGAATTCTATATAATCTCTCTATAACCGCACCTCGTCGGTGATTTTATTCTTCGGCTTCTTTCACAGCTTCCCAGCCCATGGCGCCAATCGCGTCCTCCACCCTCTTGACGCGCCGCCCCTTCAGCATCCTACATTACTTCCGCCCCTTCTGTGAGCAGCGTCTGGCACAGCACACACTCCTGTAGACCATATTGTGGCCACAAATGATCTATTTAGTTCCTCCAGGAGTTCTGAAGTTGGACTAGGGAACTTTCTAGCAGCAAAATAGGCTTTAATCTTTCTGTTGGTAATTAGATGTCATCCGCGTAAAGTTTGATCTTTGCTACTCTGTGCCCTTAGATCAGGGCTCGACAAAGCCCTGGCACCAGGTCGCCATGGCAACTAGGAAATTGTACCTGACGCCCGGGTAGGATCAGCAACACATGGCGCTCCACCGTCCTGAGATTAGTTTAAACAAAAATAAAGTATTATTCTTTTGCAGTGCGAGGGTAAGCAGAGTGTGCGCTTCCTGCTCCGCTCCCTCGCGCTGTATTGTTGGATCGGCGGGTGTCACGTGACATCTCACCGATCAGTAGTAGCGTGCAGACGGTCTGTGCCTGTGTGACAGGCATGGGCCAAGCTGCAGTAGAATTCCCCCCTCCCGTGCAATAGGGTAAAACAAAAGGGAGGGGGGAGTCATTCTTTTTTTTTTTTTTCCTATCTCTTTTCTTTTAAAAACAACAACAACAACCTGATGGCTTAAGCGTGTGTGTGTCTGGCTAAGTGTGGATGTATGTCTGGCTAAGTGTGGATGTGTGTCTGGCTAAGTGTGGATGTGTGTCTGGCTGTGTGTGGATCGGACTGACTGTCTCTGGATGTGTGTGGATCGGACTGACTGTCTCTGGATGTGTGTGGATCGGACTGACTGTCTCTGGATGTGTGTGGATCGGACTGACTGTCTCTGGATGTGTGTGGATCGGACTGACTGTCTCTGGATGTGTGTGGATCGGACTGACTGTCTCTGGATGTGTGTGGATCGGACTGACTGACGGTCTCTGGATGTGTGTGTGTATGTGTGAGTGATTTTTTTTTCTGGCTCCAAAAAGTAAATTTGTCAAGCCCTGCTTTAGATCCTTTAATCTCTTCGTTGGCTCTAATATCTCTTACCAGGGTTTCTAACGATAAAATATACAATAATGATGATAGGGGGCAACTCTCTCTTGTACCATTTGTTATTCAGAACCAAACTATTTGGTTTGTTATACCATCTGGGATTATAAGAATTGGAATTAGGTGTATTAGAACAGTGCTCCTCAACCTTTTCTAACCAAGGGCACACCAAAGCTCTTCCCAGAATTCTGTGGCACACCACAAACAAAAATATATAAAAATTAAGTTATAAAGTATATACACAGAAGATAAGAACTAGATGCCTTTATTTACCATTAAAACCAAACATGTGCAAAATAAATAATAAATGCGCAAACCAAGACAAATCATAAAGAGACAAACCAAACCAGTGAATTACAAATCATAAATAGACAAACCTAACCAGTGCATTACAAATCATAAATAGACAAACCAGTGCATTGCAAATCATAAATAGACAAACCAAACCAGTGCATTACAAATCATAAATAGACAAACAAAACCAGCCACAGTCAATTTGCCCATTATTATTCTAGTATTATTTTGCCATTGATATGCCAGTATTACTTTTGCCGTAATTATGCCAGTATTACTTTTGCCATTGATATGCCAGTGTTACTTCAGCCATTAATGCGCCCCAGACAATTTGCCCAATAAAATGCCAGTATTATTTTGCCATTTAATATGCCCTAACCAATTTGCCCAATAATATGCCAGTATTATTTTGCCATTTAATATGCCCCAACCAATTTGCCCAATATGCCAGTATTATTTTGCCATTTAATATACCCCAGCCAATTTGCTCAACAATATGCCAGTATTATTTTGCCATTTAATATACCCCAGCCAATTTGCCCAGTAATATGCCAGTGTTATTTTGCCATTAATAAGCCACAAGCAATTTGCCCAATATCTGCCTTATCAAAGCTGCTAGGGGTTCTATATAATTTTGCAGATTATTACAATTTTGCGTAGTAATCTGCAAATGACTTCGCAATCACTTTAGGTGTTGTATGGGTTACTCCTTCGGCTATGATGTTTTTTTATTATCATCTTTTTGGAGTTATGCTGCAGTTTCTTGGTAAGTGAATTTGTACGTAAGTTATCAACTGGAGTTTTGTTTAGTCTCCCCAACTTGACCAATTTGGAGTTCTGGTAGATTCTTTTCTTTTTTTTTTTTCTGCGTAACCAGAATATCTTTGATGAGCAAGCCTCTTGAAAAACATTTTAAAGTACACCATAGTGTGGAACATGAGCAGAATTCCTCCATTTCATATTTTAATTTTCTACATTTGGTTAAAAATTTAATAAATCTTCATTTAACCTTCAGTGGGTTCTTGACTTATATTCTGGACTGTTCTTGATCTCTAGGAAGACTGGGGCATGGTATGACCACACTACTTTGCCACTATTTGATTAAGTTATGGAGTGCAAAAATTGGGGTTTCACAAAACAAAAGAATCTAATTGTGAATATGTCTGGTGAACATGAGAAAAAAGTATAATTCTAGGATTATACTTTTCTAGAATTCTAGGATGAAATTTCTTCCAGCAATCATATAAGGTATTGTGTAGTAAATCTTGGATTAATTAATTTTCTCGATTATAAGACAAGGTTTTTTTCAGAAAAAAAATTCTGAAAAATACCCCTCGTTTTATAATCGAGGTCGTTTTATAATCTGATAAGATTATAAGACGGGGATCCAGGTCCCCAGCAGAGCTGCAGGGGACCTGGATCCCCCTCTTTAACAGCAGGGGATGTCTGCGCGATGAGCGCAGACTCCCCCTGCTGCCGCCCGGCATGACCGCCGGGACTTCTATGATGAAGCCGGGTACTTCCGGCTTCGTCATAAAAGTCCCGGCGGTCGTGCCGGGCGGCAGCAGGGGAGGTCTGCGCTCATCGCGCAGACATCCTCCGCTGCCCCGCTAGCCACCAGGGAGAATCGGGCATTATGACGGCCCCGCTGTCCGTCATAATAGACTGCCGTGTCGGGCAGCATGTAGGATGTCTGCATGTATCGTGCAGACATCCCCCGGCTGCCCCCACTAGCCACCAGGGATCGACTTACAGGTGAGGGGGAGGGAGGGGACAGAGAGACAGGGGGAGGGAGGGGGGCAGATAGACAGGGGGAGGGAGGGGGGCAGATAGACAGGGGGAGGGAGGGGGGCAGATAGACAGGGGGAGGGAGGGGGGCAGATAGACAGGGGGAGGGAGAGGGGCAGATAGACAAGGGGAGGGAGGGGGGCAGATAGACAGGGGGAGGGAGGGGGGCAGATAGACAGGGGGAGAGGGGCAGATAGACTGGGGGAGAGGGGCAGATAGACTGGGGGAGAGGGGCAGATAGACTGGGGGAGAGGGGCAGATAGACAGGGGGAGGGAGGGGGGCAGATAGACAGGGGGAGGGAGGGGGGCAGATAGACAGGGGGAGGGAGGGGGGCAGATAGACAGGGGGAGGGAGGGGGGCAGATAGACAGGGGGAGGGAGGGGGGCAGATAGACAGGGGGAGGGAGGGGGGCAGATAGACTGGGGGAGAGGGGCAGATAGACTGGGGGAGAGGGGCAGATAGACTGGGGGAGAGGGGCAGATAGACAGGGGGAGGGAGGGGGGCAGATAGACAGGGGGAGGGAGGGGGCAGATAGACAGGGGGAGGGAGGGGGGCAGATAGACAGGGGGAGGGAGGGGGGCAGATAGACAGGGGGAGGGAGGGGGGCAGATAGACAGGGGGAGGGAGGCGGGCAGAGCAGCAAGGGGAGGGAGGCGGGCAGAGCAGCAAGGGGAGGGAGACGGCCAGAGCAGCAAGGGGAGGGAGACGGCCAGAGCAGCAAGGGGATGGAGGGGGGCAGAGCAGCAAGGGGTGGGAGGGGGGCAGAGCAGCAAGGGGAGGGAGGGGGCAGAGAGACAGGGGGGACAGAGCAACAAGGGGAGGGGGCAGAGGGAAAGAGAGAGGCAGCATTGGCACATAAAAGGAAATAAAAACAAGAAATGCATTTTTTGATATAATTTTTTTATTAAAAAAGCAATTTACATGTGAATATATACAAGTTGAACTTTTTTCCTATAGGGTAGTCTTATATTCAGGCTTTTAGTTTTTTTCCTAAAGGAATATCCAAAGTTTGGGGGGTCGTCTTATAATCAGGGTCGTCTTATAATCGAGCAAATACGGTATAATCTCTGTTTTTATTGATTACTGGATCAAGAATACAACTGAAATCACCTTCTATGCTATGGTTTCCAACTGTGGAGTTTTCTTTTATGGCAAAAATATCCCTTAAAAATTTAGCAGGAGACTGATTGGGAGCATAAAAATTGAGAAATGTGGGACGTCA
Source organism: Pelodytes ibericus (assembly GCA_036172795.1). Lineage (NCBI taxonomy): Eukaryota > Metazoa > Chordata > Amphibia > Anura > Pelodytidae > Pelodytes > Pelodytes ibericus. Next base: position 42,661,685 of record CM069866.1, on the reverse strand, counting down.
TTAATTTGGAGATCAATAAATGGTATCTCCCATTTATTTCCCGAATCTCGTGGATGTTCTCAAATTTGACTCTACTTGAGACTGTCACCGCTCCACACTTTTTCTTAGAGCTGGCAAGATTGGAGGAAAAAAAAATTGAAGAGTAGTCTGAATATCTCCAGAGTCTGTCTGGGTGTTCAACATTACATCTATTTTGTTATCTTTTAAAAACTTATGCAAACATCCTCTTTTTTGAGAATTCAGCCCCTGGGTGTTTAATGTAGCTAACCTAAGTGACATTACTCCCCCACCAGCCCCAACTAGTATCCACGGACCACCGAGAGAGAATAAAGAGAGAGAAAAATAAATACATAAAAACTAAGTAAATAAAATTAGCAATAAGTAAATAAATAAATGATACACATTTATACCAGGACTACCTTAACAGTCCTTCAGGCATCATAGAACGGTCATAAATTGTTTACATAATGCCACACTTGCAGCTCCCGCAGGAATAAGGCTCTTGGAGTAGAGGCAAAAACTGGTTTCATTGAATGAGAGAGTTTAGCAAGGAACGTTGTTCCGAAAAAGGAGGAGAAGAAAGGAAGACAGGAAAAAAACATAAAAAATACCTATATACATATTCCGCCAATATTTATTTTATCACATTGGCTTCAACATAGCTGATTCGTCGAACTGAGGGTTTAAGATTTTATAAGAATATATTCTTGATTGCTTTTCCACTTTTATAAAAAGAGGACTATTGTGTACAGTGGTACAATCCTACTGCATTTAGTTGCTATAGTTTCCATTACTTGTAAATCTGTGCTGCTTCACTCCATTCATTGGGCTTCTTATTTAACTGGATATTGCATAGTGCACCATCATAACTCCAACTATTTTGGTGGATAGACCCTATCCCTGTCCTAATCTCTTTCACATTGTGATTATTTATACTTCTTTATATACGCTTAGTACCACTCCTGTGCCCATTTTTCCGTTTAGCTTTACCTTTCACCTAATCGTAACTGTGACCGGTAAATACATTTTTTAATGTTGTGTTTATGTTGACATCTTATACTTAATTACACTTTTTAATTGTATCATTGTCCTAAGTTGTGCAATGCACCAAATTATTGAGTGAATAACATTGTGCTTATATGTCTCTACTCCTTCGACATAGCAAGAGAGAGTATTTCATGTTATACCGTATTTGCTCGAATATAAGACGACCCTGATTATAAGACGACCCCCAAACTTTGGATATTCCTTTAGGAAAAAACCTGAAAACCTGAAAATAAGACTACCCTATAGGAAAAAAAGTTTAACTTGTATATATTCACATGTAAATTACTTTTTAATATTTAATAAAAATTATGATATTAAACAAATTTCCTTTTTTTTTTTCTTCCTTTTATGTGCCAATGCTGCCTCTCCCCCTTCCACGTAGTCTCTCCCTTCCCCCTAAATTTTTCTCCCCCAAACTTTTCTCTCTCTCCCCCCTTCCTCCCCTTGTCTCTCTCCCCTCTCCCTCCCCTTGTATTTCTCTCCCCCTCCCCCCACTTGTCTTTCTCTCCCCCCTCCCTCCCCTTGTCTTTCTCTCCCCCTCCCTCCCCTTGTCTTTCTCTCCTCCCCCCTCCCTCCCCTTGTCTTTCTCTCCCCCCTCCCTCCCATTGTCTTTCTCTCTCTCCCCCCCTCCCCATGTCTTTCTCTCTCTCCCCCACTCCCTCCCCTTGTATTTCTCTCTCTCCCCCCCCTCCCTCCCCTTATATTTCTCTCTCTCCCCCCCCCCCCTCCCTCCCCTTGTATTTCTCTCTCTCCCTCCTCTTGCACCCTGGTGGCTAGTGGGGGCAGCCGGGGGATGTCTGCACGATACGTGCAGACATCCTCCATGCTGCCCGACACTTCCGTCTATTATGACGGACAGCTGGTCCGTCATAATAGACGGCAGTGTCAGGAAGCATGGCGTGCAGACATCCCCCAGCTGCCAAATATCCCTGATGCCTAGTAGAGGCAGCCGGAGGATGTCTGCACGATACGCGCAGACATCCTGCGCTGCTGCCCGGCACATCCTCCGGGACTCTTATGATGAAGGACCCTGCGGTCGTTCTGGGCGGGTGACCTGGATCCCTGTCTTTATAGTCTGACCTTGATTTGAGGTAAGATTATAAGACAATCTCGAATATAATCATTTGTTCTGAAAAAAAAAACTCCTCTTCGAGCAAATACGGCACATTTGTTTCAGTGGAATTTATTGGTGTCCTTTCCTTTATTTACCTTTACTTTTTCATTACCAAGCAATGTATCTCTAAGTTCTTTGTGTATATTACGATCTTTTAAGATATATCCAAATCTACCCACCCTAATTATTAAAGTTATTTAACAGCAGAATCTCTAAAGTCACTTAATAGCCCCTTCTCTCTCCATTCCATGTGGCAAGAGTTAGACATCTTTGATAGGGCTGTAGCCCGTTCCCCACCAATGGTTCACCGGATTATAAATGTAATACCTATCCATCTAACTACTACACCATGTGATGGTCAATATGGTCTCCTCTATTTCCATTGTTGTATTTTTATCACGATTCTATGCAAAACATTTTTGGCATCAGGACCAGTATTTGCCAATGTGGCAAATCCATATTGACTGTAATAATACGACGACCAAAGGTCGTGAAGCAGTCTGTATTAACGCACTTGTACCTTCTCTATTTTCCACACCTTAAACCGGTTATTCCCTCCTTCTGGCATGTCTTCTTCTGTTTGGTCAAGCATTTGAAGCCACTGTCCACTGAACACCGACAGCTGAAAATATGACAAACACAGACAACCTACAGCTGTGTGATCAAAGAACAAAAAAAGGTTGTTTTTTTTCTCAGCGCTCAGTGTATAGACACTTGAATCTATCAATTATATAGATGCCCTTATGGTGACTAATAGTAGTATAAGGGAAATACGGTGATAATGTTATGTGTCACACACATAAAGTGAAAAACAAATTTTGATTTTTGCAATTGATGTGTTGTCAACAGTGCAATATCACAGTGGAATTATAACACACATAAAAAATAATATAATAATGCAGATACTTAATAAAGGAACACTCCTTGTGTGCTGCTTGCACTTTTTCAAGGGACTGCTTGTGGGCGTGGTCTTCCCTTTTTGTGGGCGTTGGTGTTCCCTGATTGGTCTGTCAGAACGACAGTCTGATATGGATGTATCACATTTAAGGACAATTTCTCAAGGGTCAGCTTGTGGGCGTGGTCTGGGCAGGTGTACCCCAATTGGTCTGTCAGAACGACTGTCTGATATTGGACGTCTCACATTGGACGTCTCACATTTAAATACAACGGCAGTGCAGAGCCACTGTGATATTCCACTGTTGACAACACATCCATTGCAAAATCGAAATTTGTTTTTCACTTTGTGTGTGACACATTATAACATTATCACCGTATTTTCTTATACTATTAGTCACCATAAGGGCATCTATATAATTGATAGATTCAAGTGTCTACACACTGAGCGCTGAGAAAAAAAACCCTTTCTTTTGTAGGTTAATTAGGTGTCCTGGGGATTTAAATGTGGTGCCCTATACCTCTGTGGGAGTTTCAAAGGTTCCTGACAGCAGATTTTCTGTCTCCTGTCAAGGAAAAAGCTAAATGGTTTGTCTTGAAAGTTAGATTCTAGTTACCATGTCAATTCAAGTATGGATCACATAAATCGTTCCAAGAGCCCATGGGAGGCTATTTGCCACACTTAACAGATAAAACACCCTGAGATCCTTATTTTATCTGTCGGCAAGCACCCAGGAAAACATAGAAAAAATATTTTCTGATGTGATTGAGTGCAGTGAGAGCTAGATGAGGTTAGCTAGAGGTAAATTAATCTGTATTATAGTGGTATGGGTAGTAAGCTTCTTTAAAGAGATACATTTTGAGCAACTTTTTTTAAGTTTGAACAGGAAGGGGAGAGCTGGATGCTCTGCGGAAGGAAATGAAAAAGCGGGGGCAGCTTGGGCAAAATCTTGGCGGCGCGAGTGGGAAGAGGTTGAAGGAGCGCTTTAGTCCCATTGAGGAGAGCAGAAGTTATGCAGGGAAGTATTGGTTAACGAGGTAGGCAATGTACTGAGGGGCAAAGGAGTGGAGAACTTTGTAGGTTAAAGACAGAATTTTAAATTTTGATCTAGATCAGTTGAGGAGTCAGAGGGCGTTGCAGAGAGGAGCCACCGAATCGGACCGATGAGCGAGAAACACAAGTCTGACAGCTGTGTTTTGAATATCTTGCAGGGGAGAAAGACGAGCCAGAGGTAGTCCAGTCAGAAGGCTCTTACAGTAGTCAAGACAAGAGATCACAAGCAAGTGCACTAGGATTTTGGGGGTCTCTGCACTGGGGAACGGGTGAATGCATGCAATGTTCCTTAGGTGCAGATGACAGGATTTGGCAAAAGACTGAATATGGGGAACAAAGGAGAGATCAGAGTCAAGTGACCCCCAAAAATTGGGCATGGTCAGCAGGTACGACTGTAGCATTTTCAACAGTGCCTGTGAAGCCAGGTGTAGGGATGGAGCTTTTGGTAGGGAATATGATCAGCTCAGTTTGGAAAGATTCAGTTTCAGGTAGCGATCAGATATCCAAGTGTAGATGGCAGACAGACAATCAATTACACGTGACACGACGGAGCGAGTGAGGTCAGGAGAGGAGAGGGAGATCGGAGTATCATCATTGGAAGTCAAAAGATCGAATTAGTTCTTCCAGAGAGGTTGTGTACAGGGAACACAGCAGGCTGAGGACTGATCCTTGCGGAACGCCAACAGAGAGTGCAAAAGGTGATGATGTTGCTCCAGCAAGTGACACTGAATAGGAACGCTCAGATATGGATGACTCGATCCAAGAGAGTGCCGTACCACCTTTGCCAAACAAGGATAATCTGTTGGGAAGGAGGTGGTGGTCAACAGTGTCAAAGGCAGCAAAGAGATCTAAGAGCATCATCGCTGAGAAGTGGCCTTTATATTTAGTCATTTGATACTTTAGTGATGGCTGTTTCAGTAGAGTGTAAGGGTGTTAGCGATCAAAAAGTCTGTTAGTCGCAAGTGCACAGTTCACTCCAGCAAATTGGACACAAAGTGTAGAAGGCATATAGGATGGTAGTTAGATGGTAGTTGGGACATTTGAAGTCTAGAGATTTTTGTCAAAACGTGTATGATTCGGGCTTTCTTGAGGGTTGATGGTACTATTCCAGAAGACAGGGAGAATTTGATGAGATGGGTTAGAGTTGGACATAGTAGAGGGAACAGAGAGGATACAAGGTCAGTAAGAGATGGGATCTAGGACACAAGTAGTAAATCTCGAACTGGATAACTGATTCTCTACCTTTTTCTCAGCTACAGGGGAGACGATATTCAGAGGGTGTTTTGGGAATTACAACGAGGCAGGATGTAGTTGGAGCAAGTTGCGGGAGGGGAAGTTACACCTGATGGCGTCAACTTCATTTTTGAAGTGAGTGGCAAGGTCTTGGGCCATAAGAGTGGAGTATGGCGGGGGGGGGGGGGGGGGCCAAAGGAGAGCATTACACTTTGATTTGATGAGAGGGTGGATATTAAGATAGGTAAATACTGTTGCTTGGACTGAGCGAGAGCAGAGTTGTAGGAGCATGTGTAATAGTTGACTAGGGTAAAGTGGGATAGAAGGTAAGAAAGTGGTGGTCAGACAAGGGGAAAGGAAAATGGGAGAAGTTAGAGATGGCACATGACTTGGTGAATACTTGGTCTACTGAGGGGCCTACAGTGTGGGTTTAAAAAGTTGGTCCATTGGGAGAGGCCAAAGGCAGAGGTTAAGTAGAGGAGTTTTGAAGTGGCTGGAGAGTTGGTTAGTTTAATAGGAATGTTGAAATTTCCTAGAATAAGACATGGTACATCAGAGGAAAGAAATTCGGGGAGCCATGCAGAATTTTTTTTTTTTTTTTTAAAATTGGTCAATAAACAACTGTAACACAGAGGTTTTGTTGACTGGGATGGATTATTTTTGGGGAAAAAAACAGAAGTCAAGTGGAATACCTTCAAACTAACTACAAAAATATACATATAAATTTATACCCTTTGATAACAAATATAAAAGCAAACTGAAACCAATGTGGCTAACCAATAAGGTAAATCAGGAAATAAATAAAAGGAAAGTAGCATTTAAACAATATAAAGCTGAGGGATCAGCAGAGGCATTTGCAAAATATAAAGAAGGCAACAAAGACTCTAAAAGGCTATTAAATTGGCTAAATTGCAGAATGATAAAAACAATTGCTAAGAAGAGCAAGAGGGATACCAAAATATTATTTATATCAATTACAAAATATTAAAGGCTGAAAATGTTGGGTCTTTGTTATCTCATATGGGTGAGATAGTCAGTGGAGGCAAGATAATTGTTTTTCTTCTGTTTTACCAAGGAAGAACCAATGGACAAGAACCTGCAAGCTACGTTTACAGAACAGTCACAGCAAGCATGTGATTGGTTGAGGCAAGAAAAAGTGTTAAAACAATGAAATGGTGTTAAGATAGACAAAGCCCCGGGGCCGGATGGTATACACCCACAACTACTTAAAAAGCTAAGCCATGTCCTGGCCAGACTGTTAATCTTCATTTTCATGGATTATTTTATTTCCGGCATGGTGCCCACACATTGGCATAAAGCTGATGTGGTGCCCATATTTAAAAAGGGATCAATTAGCAGGAGCCAACATGGCTTTGTGAAAGACAGATCTTGTCAAACTAACTTAAATACATTCTATGAGTTGGGTGGTTTGGACGTGAGTACGCACGCATGTCGAGGTGCTGGAGAGACGAGAGCTGCCCAAGTAATGGATCCCAGCTAACTCTCCAACTCAGCCTGCCCGCACAACAGCGCCGGTATAAAGCCCCCCCGCCCCCCCAGAGACAAATCAAGGAATTGTCCTATTGGAAGGAGAGATTGAAGGGGGAGAGGGGAGGAAAAGATTGAAAAAGCTGATCTTATAAAAGCCCTATTAGGGATCTGGAGGCAAAGCTTATATGTCTGAGAGGAGGAATAAAGTAAGAAACGTTTAATATTAACTTTGGCTGGTTATAGTGTGTTCAAACAACAAATAGATACATCAATTTATAGAGAAGGTCTAATAGGAGCTACAGCCCGACTGAGAAGAGAAAGGAAAGGAAGGGAAAATGACGACTCTAAAAATCGCATACACATAAGGACTAAAAGGGAAAAAGATCCTGCCCTTAGAATTCTACCCTGCAAGTTTTAGGCTACAACACTCAGGATAATTCATATAGAGACTTCAGAAAGGAAGGGTTGTAATCCAACCTAAAGAGCCTCCCTTGATTTGAAGATACTCACCATAAGCCACCCAGGAGAACCGGACTGGGAAAGAGGAGGAGAGGAGAAGCTGAGAGTGCAAACAAGCTGGGCATAGGAGAGAGGAGAGAGGGAAGAAAAATACCATCCTAGAGATAAATATATGGTGGATCAGAGTCCTTCGACCAAGGAAAGGAGAAGAGAAGAAAGATTAGGAACAGCTAAAAGAAGAAAGACTAAATATACTTCCCCTCCTCTCTCCAAAGCAGATGAACGTATTGTGAAAAATAGGCGAAGAAACTAAGAAACTCTGTGACTGACAAAATTGGAATAGATGTCTTCTATATAGAAGAAAAGAGGACCTTTTTTCTTTTCTGCTGTGCCATCTGTTTATCTTCGTAATAGTCTACCAATACGATAATCCAAGCCCCATAGGTCAATGGTAGGATGAAGCACATTTAGCAGAGCTGATATTTAGATTAGAGACTGTTTACTCAGGAGAACCGATATATCCAACAGAGAGAAAATGGCTAATAGACGAGATACAAAGACAGAAATGAAGAGAGATAAGAAAGCGGCTAAATATGTAGATGCAAAAAAAGAGTAGTTAAACAAATTTGGAAATCACAATTTTTAAAATAACCAAGATAAATCATCAGCACAATATATATTTAACACAATAGCACTTAAAGAATGATAGTACTAACCTAGGGAGAAGACAGGTATGGGATGGGTAGAATGGAGATCACAAAGTTATGCACAAAGTATTAAATTTAATCAGATGGTAAGATCCATGAGAAATTAACGAACTGGGTTAATATATGTAAAATATAAGGAATAACATGACACTATATGTAAACACTGGAAATATGGACAAAAATAGCACTATGAAAATCTCCCACAATTTTTCTTAAATTGGCACATAGATATGGGAAGGGAGAGATAAAGAGTGAATGAACAAGAAACGAGAGATAATTTATCGGATTTAGGTTGGGTTCAGTATACCGAGAAGAATAGAACAACATGTAAGGACAAAGACGGGGTGATTATACTGGGTTTACTCATTGGATAAGAATGAGAGCCTCCTTCATCCCCTTTTTTTCTTTTCTCTTCTCGCTCTCTTTTCTTTTTCCCCTTTTTCTCTTGGAATAGCAAGTTGGAATAAAAGGGTTACAAGATTAGTTGAGGATTGATCGATCAGGGCGGCGAGATGTAGAGGGGTCAGCGGGTGAAGGAAGGAGAATGAAGGGAGGAAGAAAGAGGAAAAAAAAGAGGGCTGAGGGCCAAGAAAGAAAAAATACATTTAGGGGGCGGCTCCTCTCTCCTAGCAGAGGTCTAATACAGGACCTCACATTTGTTGCAGTTCCGCGTATCGTCCGTGAACGCCAGCTGAAGTTCCAAGAACGGGGGATTACTCTTGAGATCTCCCTGCACACAGGAGTGGGCCTGAGTGCAGGATGTGGTGGTCTCAATATGAGACAGGTGTTTTTATAAGGTTGTGTTGTTGTATATATGTTATGTTTTTTTTGTATTGTATGCTGCACGGGGCTCGGTCATGGAGAGAACCAGAATAGAAATTTAAATGAATGTGTTTAGAATACGGACATTAAATGCCCAGGTAATAAATTCTCAGTTTAAAAAATCTATCATAATGAAAACCCTCAGGGATGAAAGAATAAACATAGCCTTTCTCCAGGAAACGCATTGGATCCAGAAAGACAACCTCAAGTTCATTTCTAATAGATTTCCAACAGTTATTAACTCAGCCTTAAAAGATTTAAAAAAATGGGGAGTAGCCATGCTAATTGATAAAGAGATAGAAATAAAGATTAAATACCAAGAGATAGAGGAAAAAGCAAGCTATATCATAGTAGTTTGTGAACTTAACGGTGTCCCATACACACTGGTAAATATATACAACCCAAACACTGCACCAATTCGCTATCTAAACAAATTATCCCCGAAGATTGAGAAAGTCAGACAGGGAATCCTAGTGATGGCAGGAGACTATAATTGTACTCCTGACTACACAATGGACAGGAAATCCCTTAAGAGTGACCGTAACATAAGCAGATATACGAGTCAGTCTGATGTATTTCAGAAATACATGTCAAAATCAAACTTACTGGATGTCTGGAGGGTCAGCCACGCGCAAGAAAGGGACTATACGTGCTTTTCCAGATCTTTTAATACGTATTCAAGAATTGATTTGATATTTAGGTCTTACCATAATATTATCATAATGGAGCTCGAAGGAGACAGCAGGAATGACATGAGGCCTGAATTGAGAATAAATAACTCAATTCTAAGTGATAGAAATAACATCAGATATATTTCAGACCTGTCTGACAACTTCTTTAAAGAAAACTGTAACTGTCTCTGATACCACAATATGGTGTGCATACAAGGCCATAATTAGAGGGTTCTTAATAAAATTAGAAGCAGAGACTAAAAAGAACAAAGGAAAATCAATATCAGATCTTAATATACAATTCTATGAACTATTAAAAGAAAGTCAATCCATGTAATCCACATACAAGGTAAAATCAATGAGCTCCTCATGAAAATTTAGAATACCTTAATGCCAAATATTATAAAGGAAACTGGGCTGACAGGATACTAACAAATAAAATAAACGGTAAAAAGGCAAATAAAAAGATTACCAAAATAAAAACTGAATATGAGGTGGGCCTCACCCCTGAAAAAATTGGCAAGGCATTTAATAACTTCTATAAAAACAGCTATAATATACCAGAGAAGCAGGAGCAATAGAAAGAACAGAATTTTTGAATACACTAAACCTTCCAAAAAATCAGTCATGAGGTGGATAAAGTAAATAGACCCATACAAACATCAGAAGTTAAATCAATTATGTATCAAATAAAATTAAATAAAGCGTCTTGGCCGGACAGGTATAACAACACATTTTTTAAGGTGTTCGAGGACCAGATTACAAGCCCATTAACTAGAGCGTTTAATAACTTTGTACATAAAGGAGAGATCCTGCTGGAATATCTACAGGCAAATATCATTCCAACAGGGAAATCGGGAAAAGATAGAGAACGTTGAAAATTACAGACCAATATCCTTACTAAATACGGATTTGAAGATCTATGCCGCGGTCCTGGCCGACAGACTAAAGGTCATCATTCCCTTAATTATAAATAGATACCAAGTAGGCTTTATACCAGAAAGAACATCTATGACCAATATTAGGAAAATCATTAATATACTGGACATAACTCAGAAAAATAAAATTCCCCTACTGCTCCTGTCTCTCGATGCAGAAAAGGCATTTGAGTAGGATATGAAACAAACTCTGGTGGCCGTTGGCCTGTCAGGCTGGATACTGCAAGCTATTCTTCTACTATATACTAATCCATCTGCAAAAATATCTGGTCCAGGTATTATCTCAGAGTGGTTCAAAATAACAAATGCCACACAGCAGGGATGCCTGCTGTCCCCTTTGCTCCACAAATCAGAGCAAATACCCAAATAGAAGGCTTTAAATACAAGGGATTAGAATTAAAGACATCAATGTATGCAGATGACATTCTGAGTTCTCTGACCAACCCAGGCCCCTCATTGGAGGCCCTCATAACAGTGATTGAAAACTTTGGCTGAATGTCAAAATATAAATTAAATATTAAAAAAACGGTAGCGCCTCCAAGAGGAGGAAATAGATCTATTAAAGAAAAAAATCCATTTAGCATTTTTGGGCAAAAAAAGAAATAAATTATCTGGGAATTAAAATTTCTCCTGATCCTAAAAATGTAGTTGAAGTAAACTTCTTACCATAATTGTTACAACTCAATAAAAATCTTATAGAGTTAAGAAATAAAGATATTTCTTAGATGGGAAGAATTAATACAATAAAATTATATTTACTACCAAAATGGCTTTATCTCTTCAGACTTATACCTTTAAGGGTCCCCGGAGCCATGGTTAGAACTAGTACAGTCCTCTTTCACGAGATATATATGGCTGGGGGAAAAAAACAGCCTACACACCCTTTCAAAAAAAATCGACAAAGGCGGTTTGGGGGTTCCCAATATAAAAGATTATTACAATGTTAATATGCTGAACCACCTAATCTCTACCCAAAGGAAGACCGCAAACAGCGAAGACTGGTACCAGCTTGAGAAAAAACAAACCCAAGACGTTGAACTAGATGTTCTTGTTTGGACAAAAAACTGTGCAGCAAGACCGTCGGGCTCACTGGTACTGGGAAATATTTCATCCTGCTGGAAGAAAAAATAAGAAAACAAATAGGTCTAAAGAATAAAATAATAAAAACAGTAAATATAAAAACTATCACTGAAGAAGTAGAAAACCTAAACCTAAAATCCTGGATAGAGAAAGGCATACATAATATATCAGACTTGCTCAGCAAGGGGAAATTAAAAAACGTCAAACAAGTGCAAGAAGATTTTAAACTTGAAGACAGGGAACTCTTCAGCCATATCAGTGTGAAAAATGACATAAAGAAACACATGATAGATAAGAGCAATGAAAGAATTGATACATTGGAGATAGCTCTATCCAAACCACCAAATAAAAGCCATATAGCAGATTTATTTAAGATCATCAAGAAGACAGACGTAGGTAGGGATTGTGCAAATACATTAAAATGGAACAGAGACCTACAGAAATTAATAACCCCAGAACAGATGTCTCCCTCACAAAAAAAGCATTTCAATGAATACACTGCTTGAACGTACTTGAATGCAAGCCTCAGACTTATGTTGGAGATGTGGCCTGGAAACTGGCACATATGTCCACATATGGTGGGAATGCGAAAAAATAAAAGGCATAGGGAAACAGGTACTTGAAAAAGTAAAACAAATAACCGGTATTAGCTTAGAACTCTCACCCTCCTGGATGTTGCTCCTTCTAGACTGGCCCAAGACCACAAAAGAAATATCCTCTGTAATAACGCGTATAATCTTGGGAACGATAAAAAATAATAGCTAGACAGTGGAAGGACAATAAAGGAATAGAATGGAATAGAGTTGAGTTTCAGATATTATACCAACTGAATATGGAAAAATTAAGTGACAGACGGAAAAAAATGGATAAATTGAAATAGATTTTTTTTTTTTAAAGGGGAATTGCAAAAATCCAGGGGGGGGCAAGCGCCCCCCCTTGCCCCCCCCTGCGGACGCCCATGCATGCATGTTTGGCAGCCTTGTGCATCTCTATGGGTATTGCTTTGACTTCCAGAAGGTGTTGAAGAATCCTTTTCTAAACAAGTCTATATGGGAATCTCCACAAGCGGAACCCTGCACAAATGAGGGATAATATAAGTATTGTTTAAAATTTATCATTGAGAATAAACTGGCCAGTGTGAAGGACCGATGGCATATGAAAAACATAAAACTATGAGTTTTTATCAATTCAAACAGATCTGGAGAAGGATCTAATGGCTCTTTTATTATCATACTAGACATTAAGCCCGTTAAATTAACGGGTGCTAGAACATATGTGGTCAAACATTTGTAAAAACAGACTTTTTCCAGTACAAAATTTCAGCTCAAATTTCGTAAGAAAAATTGAAATTGCTACATTAAAACGCTTCTATATACATTTATTAAACTTACAGATTCTTTAGGCAAGTGCCTGAAACTGATCTGTAAAACTTTTAAAGAAAACCGCAAAATTTGTTTGTGAGAACGCTAGCACTTTTAAGTGTGCACCAGCCCTTATGATGTCTTTTTTTTTGTCTCGTTTTGTTGATAATGCACTTTCAGTGGCAGATTTCTTTTACTCGTGTTTTTTTTTTTCTTACAACGCGAGAGCCGCATGACGTAGCCAGCTCTGCGCATAGCGTCCCTGTTGCCCTAGCAACGTCGGTGACATGCGCAGAGCTGACCGAGCGGCTCTCGCTTGACATCGCTCGACCGCCGCCACTTGTAACGGCCACTGCCGCTTAGAAGTAAGTCCACGCAAGCGCGCACCCGCCGCTTCAACAGTTTCGCCAGGCCGCATGAAGTCTCTGCGCTCCAAGTCCCAACGGCTGTCCGTGGGGCACATACGCAGTAGCGCAATCCCACGGACACAGGGACTGGACGCAGAGACACTTGTACTTTATTATAGAGGATTTGCTCGAATATAAGATGACCCTCCCTAAACTTTGGATATTCCTTTAGGAAAAAAACTAAAAGCCTGAATATAAGACTACCTTATAGGAAAAAAGTTTAACTTTGTATATATTCACATGTAAAATTGCTTTTTAATATTTAATAAAAAAATTATGATATTAAACAAATGCATTTCTTGGTTTTTTTTTCCTTTTTTGTGCCAATTCTGCCTCTCTCTCCCCCCAGCTTTGTCTCTCTCCCCCCTTCCCCCCAGCGTTGTCTCTCTCTCCCCTTCCCCCCAGCGTTGTCTCTCTCTCCCCTTCCCCCCAGCGTTGTCTCTCTCTCTCTCCCCCTCCCTCCCACGTTGTCTCTCCCTCCCCCCCAAACTTTTCTGTCTCTCTCCACCTCCCTCCCTCCTTTTCTCTCTCTCTCTCTCTCTCCCCTCTCCCTCTCACCTTGTCTCTCTCTACCCCTCCACCTCCCCTTGTCTCTCTCCCCCCCTCCCCTTGTCTCTCTCTCCCCCTCCACCTCACCTTGTCTCTCCTTCCCCCCTCCCTCCCCTTGTTTCTCTTTCCCTCCCTCCTCCTTGTTTCTCCTTCCCTGGTGGCTAGTGGGGGCAGCCAGGGGATGTCAGACATCCTCCATGCTGCCCGACACTTCCGTCTATTATGTGTCGTGCAGCATAGTGCAGACATCCCCCAGCTGCCCAAATATCCCTGGTGGCTAGTGGGGGCAGCCAGAGGATGTCTGCACGATATGCGCAGACATCCTCCGCTGCTGCCCGGTACTTCCGCCGGGACTTCTTTGATATATTCTTTTATATATTGATATAATGCACAAATCGCATTCCATCAAGCTTCTCTGCAATTTTATAAAGAGCATTTGCTCTGAAAAAAAAACTTGTCTTATATTCGAGCAAAAATGGTAATCTATCTGAAAAAAGAACAGATCGGCCCCTATCCTCTGAAGAGATTTCATAGACTAAATAGACCTAAAGATCGCACCAAGAGATATCATGATCTGCTCTAACAATTACTACATACAAATCTCTTCATTAAATAATTCAGGAAGTGCCAAACCAAGAGGAAAGATACACATTGTATCAGACATCTCCAACAAAACCAGACAACATAGCAGAAGATCTTTGGATCAAACAAGACTACGGAGAGAGAATAATATATATAAATGGGGTTTCCCTGCAAATGTAATTGTATCGAGAAAATACAACTATTTCAAATCCAGCAAAGTTAAACAAGGCTTTGGTAAAATGGGAAATTATAGATCAAACAAGATTTTGTTTTAATTAGATCAAACTACTAATACATAGTAACATAGTAATTTAGGTTGAAAAAAGACACAAGTCCATCAAGTTCAACCCTTCTACCTATCATTCCAGCTTTTGATCCAAAAGAAGGCAAAAACCCCTAGGGAAGCTATTTCTAATTTTGCCTCCCAGGGGGAATTTTTGTAAATTTTCCTCACTTTTAGGAATAGTATAATCGAGGGTATAACTGTTCTGATTTGACTATGGCATAATTTACTTGACAAATGGAATAGAGGCTTCCCCCTTTTTTTCACGTTTTTTCTCCCGAACACTTTGAACTTTCTGTATGTGTGTGTATAGTATACATTATTCACAGTGTCTTATTAATTCACAATAAATATTTTCTTAATAGAGAAAGTCATGTCTCTTTTCTTAATTAATGCACATGTCCTAAATTCCCCCCATAAGAAGGCATTTTTGTAAGATGTTGATAAAAGGAAATATTGATGTTTACTTTACCCAGAAGACACACTGCCATGGAGACTCAAACACATTTTGTAAAACATGCATTTTAAAGTACTTTGAAAGCACATTTATATGCATTAACATGTGGAAGATGCATTTTGGGCACCAGGCAGTCCACTTAATGATGTGATTTATATTAAAGGAACAGGACTTCACTTTCTATTCTTCAGTTTATCATTCATAGTCTAAAATAGATATGATATTGGCAAACCAAAAATTGTTTGATTTGAATATAAACTCAAGGAGGCTACCTCATCATGTGAGAGACTTGGGTCTTGGGTAAGGAAATGCTTGCAGGCTGCCACTGCCTTATGTGGCATTCTGCTGTACAGTGCCTCCACATCTAAACTGCACAGCAGTAAATCATGGAACATCTAAAATTATCTATTAGTATCAGTGTATCCTCGGTATCATTTAGATATGACAGCAGTTATTCTACGTATTTTCGAAGGAATCTATCGAAAACCACACAGACTTTTTAGGTTACATTACCTTTCCCTGACATTTTCTGTCTGCCTGGGGGGATAGTACAGTTTTTATTCACTTTAGGAAGTGCATAGAAGGTAGAGATTGTAGGTGATTTTGGAAGCACAAAGTGGGATTTATTTTTTGATATAAAGTCATTGTCAATGACCAGTGTCAGATCGGGAAGTTCATTTACATATTGTTCAGTTGGGTCTCTAGGAAGAACCTCATATGTATGTGTGTCCCTTAAGACTATGACGTGACAACACGTGAAACGCGTCAGGTGGTCCTCTCCTATGACTCTTTAGTCTGTGGACACATTCACTTTGTTTGTGTATGTATTTATTATATTAAAGCACCGTTGTTGATCATCCTTTTTTCTGATGTTCGTCTAATCAACGCTGTGGAAGCACCCACCCTGGATATACCGGACTGCATTGAGTGGAGCTAGTCTGCTTGTTTTTTATTCTGAATAACCTTTCCCTTAAGATCCTCAGGACCATTTGCTAATACATAACATGTTCCATCAATACCAGATTGCCCCCATTGTCAGAGGACTTTATCACAATCTCTTGCTTGTTCCTAAGCTCCTCCAATGTGTAAGATTACTCTTAGCAATCTTTTGAATAGAAAATGTGTCTAAGTTGTCAATTTCTGTGTATGTGAGTTTCACAAACATGTCTATGTTGCTAAATTGTTCAAAAGTTTGTGTAAAGGTGCTTTCAATCTTGAGGTCCGTGAGATACCCTTGTATATATTCCTGATTTTCCTCATATAGATCTAACATGTCTGTGAATGTATCCACATCTTCACTCGCCTCCCCAGTCCTTCGATTCTGGCACGTTCCTTGTGATATTTATATAACCAGGGACATTTTTTTTTTTTGCCGCCAGCTATGACCGCTCCTGTGTGTGGCATATTTATGGGGCTCGTGGGTGTGGCATTATTAAAGGGGTTCATATATGTGGTGTTATTAATGGGCTCCTGTATGTATCGGACCAGGTAACACCAACCATATTGACTCGTCTGTGTAAAGGTAAAGTGTTATATGCATAGGTTATTGAGTTCAATATATGTTTACATACTGAAAGCGATAAGACAGAAAAAAGAAAAATTGTGGAAATTAAGGGGTTTCTGTTTGGATATTAAATTTGATGTAAAGTATAGTTAGTATAAGTCAAATAGTTTTTCTTTTTTTCTTTGTCTTTTTTTTGTCTCTTTCTGCTTCCTTTTCTTTGCTGGATACATTTATTTTTAACCCTTTACTGGCCAGACTTCTTTAGATACCATTATTTGCTTTACTGTCCTTGACAAATGGCTGTAGGCAACTGGAATCTGTTTTCTGACCCATGCATGTTCCTGAGCTCCTGACAATTGCGTTTCCCTTTTTTTTCTTTGCTATTTCCTAACCATTTTCTCCTACATTGACTGACTGTTTTTTTTTTTTTAATTCATTTTTTTAAACTTTTTATGAACATACAAACAAAACAAAAAGATGCTGAATATTACTTAGTGGTTTCAATAGATATAACAAACATACAGTAGACACAAACATACAAATGACAAAAAATAAAACTTACAAAAGTAATTATATTTAAATAGCCATTCCTTGGGCTATCGTTAACATAGTTGCCAACATTCGAAAAAAATATCCAGGGACACTTTGCAGCACAGTTATCAAAAATGTTCCACACCCACTGCCCCCAAAGCTCCGCCCTCTGTCCAACCCACATAATTAGCATAATGTAGCGCCACCTAGTTATTATAGTGCAGATGATATCACTCAATTCCCACCAAACAGGGCCTATTTTAAGGACAAAGTCTCCCCGCATATTAAAACCATCATTATGCCAGACCCATAGTACTGCACCATTATAGTTTTGTTCAGAAATTTTAAAACATGCAGTTTATAAGTTGGACAGATATAAAAGCACATACAGCTTCATATTTGTTCCTTTTTCATACCCCCATTAAAACATGTTGTGCCAGTCACAGGCGGTGAGTGAGAAAATAATAAATTATTTCGAACAAAATGCATTCCTTGTTTTTTAATTCCCTTCCTCTGCCCCTTTTCTACATTTCCCATGTGACTAGCCACAGCAAGCTTGCACCTAAAAGTCTAGCCAGAACACCGATATTGCAAACACGTATTGCCAGAGCACCCGTTATGCACCCAAAGGTCTTTCCAGACCACCTAGATTGCACCATCAAAATTGTGCTCTTACAAAGCCAACCTGTAACAAAAAATTGCATTTATTATTTTTATTCCCTTCCTCTGCACCCACATTGCACCTAAAGGACTTAACACAGCACCATACAGTACCGACACCACTTTCCATTAACTCATATTTCACCCACATGATTTGGCATGCCACAGTGTCAATTTGCCCCACAGAACTGCCCCTGCTGAACAAACCACAGTGTCAATTTCCCCCATAGCACATGTTATTTTGCCCAACAGAACATGCCACAGCATCACTTTGCCAATTAAATAAGCCACTGTCAGGTACCAATTAACATACCACAGTCACTTTGCCATTAACACATTTTTTTAAACATATTAAAATATGCTACAGTTTGTCCATTAAATGTGACAGTTTGCCTATCAATATGCTTTTAGTTTGCCCATAAATATGCCACAGCCAATTTTCCTATTAATATCCTACTGACAGTTTGCCCATAAACCTGCTACAGCAAGCTTGACAATTAATATGCCACAACCAATTTGTCCATTAATATGCCATTGGTATCTTTCCCATTAATATGCCAGTGTTATTTTGCCCATTAATATGTCAAAGCCAATTTTCCAAATAATATGACAGTGTTATTTTGCTCATTATATATTGCACTTTATAAGCACTTATACACTGAGTTTTCTTTGTTTTCCTTCTGTGTGTGTGTGTCTCTCTCTCTCTCTCTCTCTCTCTCACAGGATGTCCCTGTGCTAATAAATATTTTAAAATTGCATAAAACAAAAGATACTAACCCCTTAGTGACAAGACATTTTGACCTTGACTTTCCCTTGGTGACAAGGGCTGTTTTTACATTTCTGGGGTGTTTGTGTTTTGCTGTAATTTTCTTCACTCTCACATACTGTACCCACACAAATTATATGTTGTTTTTATCGTCATAAGAAGGGCTTTCATTAGATAAAGCGCGCAGACATCCTCCAGTGCTGGCCGGCACTTCTAAGATGGAAGCCGGGAGGTCACATGACCTTCCGTGGGTCCACCGTAGAAGACAGAAGTGTTGGGCATCACCAGAGGATGTCTGCGCGTATCATGCAGGCATCCACCGGCTGCCCCCACCAGGCACCAGGGAGATTGGGGCAGCCGGTGGATGTCTGCACATATTAGACGCCACTAAAAATGGCCAATAACCATTCATAAAAACAATCTCCCAAGTTCATTTCACAAGGCGATAATATGATATATACTTAAACTACTATATATGAAATAATGCACACTGTAACAAAATATGAAAATTTATTAACACACACTAATGTAGAAATAACACAAAAATACTAATACATTGATTGAGCCCAATACATCAATAAACAACAACCTATTGCTATTCAGTACAAACAATGCAGTTACAGGCCTGATAAATCAATAGGTTGTAAAACAAACGGACCATACACACACAATCTTTCAATGGCAAATTTAATGTGAGCAATGTAGTGAATTCTATCCACACAATCCTAGTGTATCAGAGTATCAGCATTAATGCAGAACCAGAATGTACTAAAACCCAATATTACACTAATTGATCTAACCTTACTTAAAGACCATAAATATCAGTGTAAAATGGTATACATAGACTACTAATATATTTATTTTAGTATTTTAGCATATAATGAGTAAAACCACATATGATATATCACATATTGTAACATATATATATATATAGGAAACAAGCTGTTCTTTCCAGGTCTCAACCTCAGTTTGAAGATAGGAATTAACAGCAGACCAAGTCTAATGGCTTAGTATTAATGTCAATATAGAATTTGAGTTACCATATATGTATGTAGAAATAATAGAAAATAATAAAATTCTAAGTAGACCATATTTACCAAGGTATAACCAAAAGTTTCTGGAGCTGTTCGCTCTGGAACAATGTTTTATACAGTCAATATGGCCTTTTTGGATCAAGATTCTTTCTCATCTTAGATCTTTAAGCCTGGATCTCACTGCCCTCAACTAGCCTAATTTGTATCCCAATTTTCCATCTCCAAACCATACCCATTGAAGGTGTGTCAGATTTATTTCTTTTCATCTGGTTGATTCTCTGAAAACACTCCTCTATTAACCCATTAGTGACGAGACATTTTCACCTTGAGTTTCCCTTGGTGACAATTGCTGTTTTGACATTTCTGGGGTGTTTGTGTTTAGCTGTAATTTTCTTCTTTCTCACATACTGTGCCCACACAAATTATATGTTGTTTTTATCGTCATAAGAAGGGCTTTCATTAGATACCATTATGTTCATCATATCTTATCATTTATTACAAAACAAATCATAAAATATGATGAACATTTTTAAAAAACCCACTTTTTCTTACTTTGACCTAAAATATAATTTACACATGTAAGAAATTATTACACCCTCCTACAGGGTTATTCTTTTAGGGAATGTGTGATGAATGAAGCACAGAGACAAGTTTATATAAAAAGGTATATTGTTATTAAATTGAGATACTGTTACAGGTTATACAGGAAATACAGTGTACACATTACACATAACTGGTTCATAATCAACAAGTAACAGAAAAATGGTATACTTTATTATTATTGGAGATCTTCTTGTTCCTTCATCTTGGCTTCTGCTGGCTGTCCTCTCCTCATGCCAGGAACATACAAGACTAGCTAGCCCTCCTCACACAGGAACAGACAAGACTAACTCTCAAAATAGTTCACTCAACTAAGTATCCCAAAATCCCTTAGTTACCTCCCAGAGAGTTAAAGAACTAGTTCAACCCACTTTGGAGATATATGGTCTCTGTAATAAATGCAACCCCCTTTGTCACACCCATCTGTTAGTAAGTAAAATATATTTCTTACACACAAATACAATCATTAAAAACCCTTATGCTATCCTTTAATTTATTTTAATTTTAACTTCATTTTAACCCTATCCCTTATGCTAAAAATTATTTAATTGTATGCCTATAGGCTAATCTAACTATATAACCAGTTTTAAGCTAATTAAATCTTATTTTTTTTAACATTGCTATTCTGGTTGCTGCCTCTAGCGGCTGTCAAGCAGCATATTCAGAGCAACGAAAGTGAATTTACTTTCACTTCCGAAGCTCAGACCACCAGAGGTCATAGCCATCAATATGGCTCCCACGATCGCTCCCTGGGTGCCCCAGAAAGGAAATTTTGGTGTTGGCTATTGTCTCGACAACGTTGATCGTGAAAACCGCTTGATTCACCGCTGGATGTGCCAGGCACGTCAATGGTCGGGAACAGAGTTCCCAGCAGGACGTGCCTGACACGTCCATTGTCGCGAAGGGGTTAATATTTGATTAGGGTATAATAATATTATCCAAAAGGTGGTGCTCTTAGCTCACAATTGTGACCATGATTTAAATCTCAAAATGTCTAGTTACCTAATTCAACATGAATAAAATTTTATATATATGCATTTAAATAACTTTTGGATTAGAAACTTATATAAACTATAACTTAAATGTTGCTCGGGTGTTTTTTTTCTCTTCTCCTTAATCCAGCGGTGTGCGAGAAAGTGTGCCCACTGGCTGCACAGATTTCCTGCTCTGCCCCCTCGCTCACCGCGATATATAGTGCAGAGCTATATCGAGGGACTGGAAGGGAAGCTGCTCTGTGCCACCGGGATGTAAAGGAACCCCCCTCCCTTCCCTGCAATTAGGTATAGCAGCGGGGAGGAGACGGGAGCGGGACATATTAATAAGTTAACTTTTTTTCTTTAAAAAATAAATTTAAAAAACCTGCGGCCTTGTGTGTATGTATGTGACTGACTGGATGTGTTTGTGTGTATGTATGTGACTGACTGGATGTGTTTGTGTGTATGTATGTGACTGACTGGATGTGTTTGTGTGTATGTATGTGACTGACTGACCTGGATGTGTTTGTGTGTATCTATGGGACTGACTGGATGTGTATATATGTGTATGTATGTGTGTCTGTCTTTGGTAAATGACACAATGTAATATTTAGATGATCAGTTTATAACCTTGTAAATCCAAATAAAGATATATAGTATAATAGAAGTGTGTCTGTCTGCTATGTGTGATTGTGTTTATGTGCCGTTGTCTGGCCCCTTTTATTTTTTTTTTTACTGGCTCCTAAAACTCTGCTAAGTTTGTCAAGCCCTGTGCTATGGTTTTATTTGGTTACAGCATATACAAATAAGGCATAGTAACTCTAATGAATTAAATAGATATAAACCAAAGTGTGTATACTATCAATAACTTACAGAATATCAATGCATTCGATACAACCATACCTGTACCAATACATCTGCATATACATATGGATATAAATCTAAACGTTTATATACCTATATATATTTATAAGTCCGTTATCATATGTTAATAGGCAAAATCTTAATTCATTCAGATTTTCACATTTATTTCTAAACTTTCTAAGATTTTGCTAATTAGATATCTCAGGTTTTTATTTGAACACCTGGTATGTACACTTCTCACACAGAGCTCTCTCAGGATAGCCAGGTATCTATTTGAGATTCCCATCATAAAATAGATCACTGCTTACCAAGATAGCTAATGTAAATTGACAGATTGTCTTCTTAGTTTTACCCAAATATTATCTTTTTTTTAGTTACCTAAGACATATTTAGTTACCAGGCAGAAGACTGAGAGGCAGGGTCATTTAGAGGTTCTTCTTAATATCATAATATTAGTCCATTTTGTCCCCCCCTAGTATGAAATCTGTTAAAATATCATGACAAATCCCCCTTTCAATGTTTACACATATTCATCCAAAGTACTTTCGTTTCATACAATCCATACAAAGAAGAATCCAGTGATGATGAAAACTCATGGAAATCTCCGAATTCTTCCTCCATTTTCTTTGATTTTAGATTTTAGTGTTCTGGATATGTAAAATTGTCTTGGTATATGTTTTTGATTTGGTAGCACATTAGTGAAATGGCCTCCCCCACGAAGCATATTTCTGATGATGATTTGTACGATGCTCCCACTGACTTCGCAATTTAAACATTATCTTTGAATCCAGATATATTCTTGGCAGCTCCTGGGTGTCTTTTCCAGATCATCATTTCGGTCTGTTGTAGTTTCCTTCAGGAATTCTTGGTGGCACATCGATATCCGTCATAGACATGCTTGTTCTGGCTACTGACACCTCTGTTATGAAGATGGTTCTGGTAACGCCATTGGTTTTGCCTGGAATTCTTGATAAGGAGCTTTCACAATCCGGTAACTCGATATCCATCTGGTCGTCATCTTCAATTGATCAGATACTTTTACCGTAAACGTGTTCTCCTTAACATACTGATTCTGACAACTTATATTAGTCTCTCTAACTTAGACAAATTGGTAAAGTTTTAAGAAGATAGATCTAGTATTCAAGAGTGATGGTTACTCATTCATGGTGGCAGTTCCATGGAAATCATACTTCATATGAAAAGACATTCTTCATGTTGTATCACAACAATCATACCCCGGAGGCGGGATGATGTAACGGGACGCTGAGAGGGCGGAGCGTCTAGGAGATTCGCGGGCGATTATCCCAAAGCAGCCTCGAATGGCCCCTGTAGCTTGAGTACCTAGATGTGGAATGGTGGCAGACAGCCTAACGAGGAAGCCTCTAATTGATCCAAAGCGATGGGAAATGTAAACAGCAGCAGAGGGTAAAGATCTTTTTTTTTTTTTTTGCTGCCGTCGGCGCTGACAGGAAAGGTGGAAACAGCACAACAGAGGTCTTCCCCTTACTCTCCTTGCAAACTTCAAAAGCTTCTTCCCATGCAGAGAAAAGGTATGTTACCTCTACTGTGTAGTCTTATTGGTCGGATAAGCAGGTAAAAAGCTTTGTTCATAAAATCACTCCCCCCTTTCCAAGAAATCAATTGTACAGAATCATCAATTTTATGGGCGGTGTGGGGATAAGAGGAGCGAACACCTGGAAGTGACTGAGATTAAAGGGGCAAACAATTAAAACTGCAAGAAGCCTTTCCCCAAAGGCTACTTGGCATATATCAAAATGGCTAGCAGGAAAGGAACAGACCTTAAACAAAATCAGAAAAAGGACAGTGAGGAGAGGAAGGAGTGTGAAAGAAGGGAAAAGAAAATTACATCTTTATTTTCCCTCAACGTCTCTGAATAACACACAGCTGTCATCCACTATAGAAAATGCAACTTCAGAGACTGACATTGAGACATCCCCAAGTAATAGAGAAAGTGTCTCTATAGATACTAACCAGGGAGTCTCCCAAGCACAATTACAGAGCTGTTTAGACAAACAACTGTTACAGATAAGGATGAGATGAAGAAACACTTTGTGGACTTCAACGAAGAACTGAGAGAAATGAAACGGCAAATTAAAGATACAGACCAAAAAATTGAGAATTTTGAATTCATGGCTAATGAGTCCAAAGACAGGATAACTAAACTAGAGAGCAAAATCATTGAGCTAGAGACCAGAATAGTAGACGCAGAGGACAGATCCAGGAGGAAAATATGAGGATAAGAGGACTCTCAGAAAATATTGAGCAGAAGCAACTGATAGAGCACTTACTGTATATCTTCAATTCCTGGGATATCTGCAAAACTATTCACCCTATTGCAATCGAAAGAGCGCATAGAATGCCGAAACCTAGGAATGTCCCTGAAGCTGTCCCAAGAGATGTTATCATCAGATTTTCTTAATTTTATGTCCGGCAGAAAATATGACTTACCTCTAGAAATATGATGGACAGTGACAAGGCTTACTGTTTTTTCAGGATTTGTCTGCTGGCACTAGACAAAAGTGAAGGGCCATGAAATTTGTCACAGATATTTTAAGGAAAAGACAAATTAAATATGCATGGGGCTTCCCATTTAAGATACATATAACATATGAGGGAAATAGCTATACACTAGATACAGTTAAAGGGGCAACAGAATGGTTAGAAAAATATAAAGGCTGAGAGACGATATGAAGGGGATCGGGGAGAGATGGGTTTAAGTATTCATTCATAAGGGTGTTTTTTGTTTTTTTTTTTCCCTTCCCTTTTCGACATTGGTGGATGTTCAACTACAGGTGAAATAGTGAATCTGTGGGTGGTATTTATGGTTAAGAAGTATGTCGTCCAAAGGAAATAGTAGCAGTCGGGAATATTGTTTTAAAGGGGGTGCAATAAGGATTCCAATGACAAGATGCGATACACCTAAACACCGGAGTGGACAAGGTATAGATTTGAATAGGAGAGTCATAATTAGGCTCTTGTTTCCCTGAGATCATTGCTATGGGAATGACTGGGGGTATATCTACTATGCTGAAGATGAATGGCACAGGGTATAGGGTACCTTAGGTAAAATGCTATAATAATGGCGATGTTCTCCTTAACTCATAGTTTATAGTATAATTTGCAATGCAAGGGTTGAAAACAGAGGGTCTTGACTGCGTTCACAAAAAATATAGCACTTTATGAGGGGTTTGTTTTGTTAGTCACAAGAATACAGGACTTTATAACATTAAGAGTGAATTCTGAGAGATATATAATAAATCAAAGGGCTTGTTTGAATGTATTAATAATGGATTTTGCTAAAAGAATACCGGAAGTACACATGAGGGTTTTTTTTTTTTTTTTTTCGGTTAGAGCCACAAGAATATATCACCTCCCACATTAGGAATGAATCGCTAGAGATATATAGATAATTAAAAGTCTTGTCTGAAGGCATTAATAATGTCATGTCTGAAGGTCGACTAACGTTTTTTGATAAAAGCACATCGTTTTTTTTTGTTTTTTTTCCCCTTTTTATGATGTATAAATATGGCACTCTACAACAATGGGAGTGAATCGTAGAGAGATAAAGGGTTTGCCTGAAGGTACTAATAATGGATTTCTCAAAAAGCACATTTAGAAATAGACTTGATTAGACTTGGTGTTTTTTTTTTCTTTTCCTCTAGAGGTATAAATATAGCACTTTATAATAATGGGAGCGAATCGAGAGTTATATAGAGAATCAAAGTGTTTGTATTAATATAAAAGCACACTAAAAAAGTTTTTTTTTTTGTGTGTGTGCGTTCCTCTCTCCTTTCCTCTCCCCTCTCCTTTCCCTTGCCCCCGTCTCCTTGTCGGATGAGGCTGGGGAGATGGGGGGGAGGGGGGGGGGGAGAAAGAAAGCGAAAATAAATGGTTGTATTGGCTTATTTAACTAAAGTAAATGGTTGCCCCCGACGGGATCTCTTGATTTTGTGTTTGCCACACGGGGATGAAGAGGATCTTTACCCGATGTGGCGGAATGTGGGAATTGGGGTTTAGGGTTGAGATGGGTGTCATCTATGTTTTTTGTTTAATGTGGGGGGGTGTTTCTTTTTTGGTTCCAATCTGAGTGGGATAAAAAGATATATCAATACTTTTAAATTCCTCACCCTAAACATCCAGGGACTCAGTTCTCCCCAAAAGAGGATTATGCTTAATACTTTGTTATATAAACACCGCATAGATAAAGAAGGAATACAGGAGACACACATGTTAGGAGAAGACACTAATAGATTAAAGAGCAATAACTTCCCAGTGGTTGAATATTCTTCACTTCAAAATAGGAAAAAGAGGGGTTGCGATTCTTATATCAAAGAATATAAAAAATAGATCCTGCAGGGGGATATTTATTTTTGATATGTAAATTAAACAACAAGATTTTCTCTCTGCTAAATGTATATGCCCCAAATAGGAAACAAGTCCGTTTCTTAAATAAAGTCCTGGACAAATTTATAGATAGCATTCAGGGGACTTTTATAGCACTTGGTGATTATAACGGTGTTGCAGATGTTGACATGGATAGAGCTAGTGGCGATAATAAGCCTATTAACCCAGCCGCAAGGGGGTTAGCCAGAGCCTTTTCTGAGACATTGGGGAAGTACAGACTCTTCGACATGTGGAGGACAATCAAACCTTTGGACAGGGATTATACCCATTTCTCTAATCGGCATAAGTCATGCGAGACTGGATATGATCCTTGCTAGGGCCTTTTCGATTAAACATTTTACTAACATAAGAGTTGGCTCAGTGGTCTGGTCGGACCACGACCCAGTGATACTTGAGTACGGAGGTAGAGAAAAATCCGAAGCTAGACCATGGAGATTGAGGGATTCCCTGATTTCAGGTCAAGACACGCTAGAGGCAATAAAATTGGAGACTGAGCACTTCTTTGAAGATAATTATACAAGAGAGGTACAGTCTCCAACTGTATGGTGCACTTATAAAAGCTTCATTCGGGGCCATCTTATTAAATTGGAGTCACAGCTTAATAAGAGAAGGGAAAAAAATCTCCCTCAATTATATGTTAAATTAAAGGAACTCTCAAGAGAGAATAAAAGATCACCTCAAGATGTGTTAATAGAAGAAATTAAGAGAATCAAAGCGCTTATAAAAAGTAAAATATTGTAAAGGACTAACTTTGCTATGTTTAAGATGAAACAAAAGTGGTTTCTCCAGGGAAATAGAGCAGACAAGCTTATGTCACATCAGTTAAAGAAACAAAATGTAAAAAATAGAATACATAAGATTGTCTCACATGGGAAGGACTGTCTGTCCCCGAATGATATAGGCGCAGCATTTAGAGATTATTATGCCCTATTGTACAACATCCAGCCACATAACATAGATAAAGGACAAATTAAACAGTATCTGTCAGGATTGGACTTACCTAGGGTATGGGAGTCAGTGAAGGACACTTTAGAAAGACCATTCTCAGAACAAGAAGTCTGACTAATTATCCAGAGACTCAAACCCAACAAATCCCCAGGACCGGACGGTTATACAAGTTTTTTTTTTATAAAAAAACTTGGGGACCTAATTGCACCAAAGCTGGCAAAGGCTTTTAATAAAATAAGAGATCAAAGAGTTTTCCCCTTAGAAATGCTACAGGCCTTCATAAAACCAATTCCTAAACAAGGGAAAGACGATATTGATATTAAGAATTATAGACCTATCTAGCTAATCAACATCGATACAAAAATATACTCCGCAATAATAGCAGACAGATTGAAGTCAATAATAACTCGGCTAATTCATAGCGATCAGATAGGGTTTATGAGAGGGAGACAGTCCTGCTTTAACACAAGGAAAGTCATTGATCTGATCGATTATAGAACAAAAAAACAAGACACTCTTTGCCCTCTCTTTAGATGCCGAGAAGGCTTTTTATAGGGTTGGCTGGCCATTTCTCGAGCAGGCTTTAGTTGCCTTTGGTTTCGGGGAGGGGTTAGTCAATTCAGTTATGGCCCTGTACACATCTCCATCTGCTAGGATTGTTGGGCAGGGATTTTGTTCAGATAAATGTAATATCCATAACGGCACCCGTCAGTAATGCCCCCTCGCCCCTATTCTTTATATTCTCTCCATTGAGCCTCTAGCAGTTAGTATTCGTAAAAATCAGGAGAGTAAGGGGATCCAGGTAGGAGATAGAGAGATAAAGTTAGCAATGTATGCAGACGATATCTTGGTAACAGTTTCAAATCCAGCTGTGTCTCTCCGTGCTCTGATGGAAGATTTAAAGAGCTACTCGGGCCTATCGAATTACAGATTGAATATGGGAAAATCACTGGCCATGGGGATGGGAATAGAGGATGCAAATGGGCAGCAGCTGAAGCAAAGATTCCCCTTCCAATGGACAGAGGATAAAATTGAGTATTTGGTATCAGCATTACCTCTAAAGTGGATAGAATCAAAAGTGAGAATTACTCCCCCCTCCTAGTATATAGCCGAAAAAAATGATCATCTTGGAAAGGACTAAATATATCTTGGTTGGGGAGAGTGACTATACTAAGATCTTATATTCTGCCTAGGATTCTCTACTTGTTTAGGATTATCCCATTAAGAGTTGCTGATCGTATCTTTGAGAAATTCCTATGGCAGAACAAAAAGCCCAGAATATCTAGACAGCTTTTATATAAACCTAAAGAAAGAGGTGAAGTGAGTCTGCCAAACCTCAAACAATATATGAATGCAAGTCAACTCACCCATATGTTCCAGATCCAAATTAACCTCCTCTAAGGATGAGGACTGGTATATTATTGAAGAAAATCTAGGGTTAGAATCGTTGGAATTTGCACTGTGGATGACACAGGTTGATATGCAGAGAATAATTAAAACATCTTCCTCCAAGGTGCTGGGGGATATAATGAGTGCATGGGTCATACTTAAGAGGAAGTTAAAGATGAGAGATAAAGTAATACCAATTGCTCCTCTTTTCGTGATAGAATAGAACGTACAGGATCTCAAACTGAGAGGTTGGGGAGATAGGAAAAAAAATGAGGATTAGTGAAATCCTTTTGAATGGGAAATTGAAACAGATGGAGGAATTGGTAGATTAATTGAGTCTGGTACCTAGAGAGAGATTTGGAGTATATTGAGTAGGGAATTATATTAAGCATAACCTGTGTGCTCTGGAGAATAAGCAGATTGAAAGGTGGCTGATTAAAGTTATGGATAACAAACCTAAAAAGGGAATGATTGGGAAGTGGAAAGAGTTATATGACATGATATCCCCTGGGTATGTCTCTCGGGCGAAGATAAGTTGGGAGAAAGAATTAAATTCTAAAATAGACGGGGGAAGCCTGGAACAAAAATTGGTACCAAGTGCAAAAAAGCTCACATTGTTTAAATCTGCAAGAAGTATCCTTTAAAGTACTGCATAGATGGTACATGGTTCCACAGAAAATCCATCAATTTAATCCATTGATACAGAACAAGTGTTGGAGATGTGGAGTGGCTCCGGGGTCATATGAGCATATATGGTGGTCGTGTAGTAAGATTAACGAAACATGGATTTGGTTACTTAACAACATATCTAAGATCACAAAAATCATAATTTCCCCTTCCCCGACTAAGGCTTTACTCGACTTGGACTTAGAGTTCCTGACCTGGAATAACAAAATTTTGGTCATCCAACTGTTCTTTGCCATGAAAATTGTGGTGGCCCGGAAATGGAGGAAACATTCCAAAAAATATAGGAAGGGTGGATGTCTGCAATGGCCGGGATAGGGGAGGTATAAAAATGAGGGTTATAAAGCTAATGGGCCGGGGGGTCGCACCAACCAAGATTTGTATAGTCTGTTTTGTGTTGTCTGTCTTGTGTTGATACACGAATAGGATGCTTGTGAATAGTTGATTAGAGCTCCCGTGGGTTTCTAATGGTTTCTGAAATGTTGTTTAACAATAGAGGGACCAATATATCGGATGTCCTGGACAATATCTATGGCATTTGTGTTTTTTAAATATATGTATGTTTTTGAATAAAAAAAAAATGTGAAAGGGACCAATTCGTCTGAGGTCTCTATCAGCAAGTCTCTGATATATGGCAATGTATCACTCTGATTTGGATTCACGTGGTGGGAGTTGGAAACACATCAGCAAACGCGTTCGGAGAGTAACTCAAGTCTGACACACGTTAAGTAACTCTAAAGTTTATTGTAAAGACAAGCACTTATATAGAAACAACAAGACATTCGCTGGCATCATATCATTGGCTAAGACTTCATACACAACCTGGGGGCGTGGACATAGAATACATACGTGTTACAAATATATATTGTTATATAATTAACTAAACACTTTGTTTCTATGTGCCTATGTAGAATTACAAAACTCCTGAGATGCTGACACAGGATGTGACCCTTAGGTTATGTTCTTCTATTTTCCTTTATCTCTACCTTATTGATTTAGTCTGGGTTAAAGTCTGGTATCATTAGATTTATTACTTCTTACTCTATGTATGTAGAATAGATGATAGACACAGACAACAAATGTGCTCCCTCCAAGAGGGGAGGGGGGTTTAACCCTTCCCTGAAGTTAACTCTTCCAATGCTGAATTGACTCTTGTTATGTTAACACAATAAATATAAGTTAACCCTAACAAAAGGAATAAATAAAACAATCATACCCCAGAACACATTTCTTAAATTCTGATCAGTAGTACGAGATATAAGATGTTGGGGTAGCACCATTTTCCTACCTGTCATCAACTCAAAAGGAGACATCTTGGTAGCGGTGCTAGGTGTGGCTCTAATGGCCATCAGGACTAAAGTCAGTTTAATATCCCAGTCCTTACCGGTGACAATTTATTAAAGATTATTTACAATAGATTGGTTGAATCCCAATAAGGAAAGCCTGGCCAGGTCTTTCAGGTAAGGGACGCGTTTCGGATACTTCAGCCTGCACGTTGGCGTCCAGCATGTGCTTTCCATATTGGGATTCAACTCCTATCTATGTAATGGTTTTTGAGTCCAGCATGCTCTCGGGCAGACCATAAAGTGTGTATTGATCACTCATCCACAATCCTGTCTGCCTCTACCATTTACTTTCCAGTGTTATTTGATATGGTGTTTATGGTTATCTGTACACATAATGTCTCTGGCAGTTAGATTTGTAATCTAAATATCTTATATGTATTTTTATAAATTTTTTGTTTGTGTATTTTTTATTATATATATTCCCTTTGTCTATGTCTTATTTGTCTTATTTATTGATATATTAAACTTACTATTATTTTTTTTTTTTACCATGTTCAGGTGTGTTTCTCATTCCTTTTTTTATTGTATATTTACTGTGATATAGCGCTGTCTATTTTTATATGAATGTTGGAATGACCTTTGGTCTTTTTCCAATAGACGGCTAATCCATTTGCTACAACCAATTCATCTACTGAATCCTACCTTAATAAAGTTCAATATATATGCCCTTTACAATTTTAGTCTATAGAAATATTACTTAAATGTAAGAAAAACCCACAAATAATTTTACCTATTCTTGTTCATAGGCATTTGAATATATATATTTGTATAACTTGGATTAGAAATTAAACTAAAATAAACAATCCTAACTTACTGTATGCAATATCAGGTTAAAATCTAATCACTTTGAATACTCTACATGTACATACGATATTGTTCTACGGTTATATTTGGTTACAGCATTCATGAATAAGGCATAGTAACACTAATGAATTAAATAGATATAAACCAAAGTGTGTATATTATTAGTAAAATAGAGAATATCTATCTATGCATCCAATACATTTTACATTGTTGGCAATCTCAGAGGTCAGACGTTTCTTGTAGTTGGCCACCAGGTTTGCACACATCTCAGGAGGGATTTTGTCCCACTCTTCTTTACAGATCCTCTCCAAGTCATTAAGGTTTCGAAGCTGACGTTTCATGGCAACTCGAACCTTCAGCTCCTTCCACAGATTTTTTTATGCGATTAAGGTCTGGAGACTGGCTAGGAGACTCCAGGACCTTAAAGTGCTTCTTCTTAAGCCACTCCTTTGTTGTCTTGGCTATGTGTTTTGGGTCATTGTCATGCTAGAATACCTACCCATTTTCAATGCCCTGGCTGAGAGAAGGAGGTTCTCACCCAAGATTTGAATGTACATGGCCCCGTCCATTGTCCCTGTGACACGGTGCAGATATCCTGTCCCCTTAGCAGAAAAACACTCCTAAAGCATAATGTTTCCATCTCATTGTTTGACAGTGGGGATGGTGTTCTTGGGGTCATAGGCAGCATCTCTACGCCTCCAAACAAAGCGAGTTGATGCCAAAGAGCTTGATTTTTGTCTCATCTGACCACAATACTTTCACCCAGTTCCCCTCTAAATCATTCAGATGTTCATTGGCAAACTTCAGACGATGTAGATGTAGATGTGCTTTCTTGAGCAGGGGAACCTTGCAGGCGCTGCAGGATTTCAGTCACTCATGGCGCAGTGTGTTACCAATTGTTTTCTTGGTGACTGTCGTCCCAGCTGCCTTGAGATCATTAACAAGATCCTCCGGTGTAGTTCTGGGCTAATTCCTCACCGTTCTCATGATCATTGAAACTCCACGAGGTGAGATCTTGCATGGAGCACCGGACCGATGGAGACTGACAGTTATTTTGTGTTTCTTCCATTTGCGAATAATCGCACCAACTGTTGTCACCGTCTCACCAAGATGCTTGGCGATGTTCTTGTAGCCCATTTAGCGTTGTGCAGGTCTACAATCTTGTCCCTGACATCCTTGGACAACTCTTTGGTCGTTTCAAGCTAAGATTAGGAGCACTCCCTTTAAGCTCGTTACCTGTATAAAAGACACCTGGAAGCCAGCAATCTTGCAGATTGATAGGGGATCACATACTTATTTCACTCATTGAGATGCATTTTCTGGATTTTTTGGGGGTTATTCTGTCTCTCACTGTTAATATACACCTACCATTAAAATTATAGACTGATCATTTCTTTGTCAGCAGGCAAACGTTCAAAATCAGCAGGGCATCAAATACTTTTCCCCCTCACTGTAGTAACATAGTAACATATTTTGAAAAAAGACGTAAGTTCATCAAGTTCGGCCCTTCTACCTATCATTCATGCTTTTGATCCAAAAGAAGGTAAAACCCCAAAGGAAGCTATTTAGCTCTGTATGTCCTGCTTTTCTAAAAAAAAAAAAAAAACATCCAGACCATAAATGCATCTATTGTGTTTTTGTTTTTTTTATAATTCATTATTTTATTCATTTTTTCTCTGTCATGTATACAAAAAGACAGTGTGAAAAAACATCATATATAAATACAGTGCTAAATACAAAAACACATTACAGAACGGAAATTATATCTTAAAATACTCCAAAATAGCTAGTGGAGGGGGAAAACTTTTTTCTTTCTCTTTCCTTTCAGAGACTGCTTCTTTTAAAGTGCAAATTGGTATCAATAACGCAT
This sequence comes from Pelodytes ibericus, assembly GCA_036172795.1. Lineage (NCBI taxonomy): Eukaryota > Metazoa > Chordata > Amphibia > Anura > Pelodytidae > Pelodytes > Pelodytes ibericus. The sequence continues at coordinate 42,628,137 of CM069866.1, read as the reverse complement.
CTGACTCTCCCTCTGTTGAACATTCAAACTATACTACAGTGTGCGATATTTTGCACTCATATTTTTTTACATAAAAGTAACAAACAAAAAACCTCTCTATAATAAAGTGACCAGATTAAGCTCTTTACTTTCTTCGTTCACCTTCCCCCTCTCCCGCACGAAAAACATTTATATCACACTTAGTATATGGTATACGAATATGATGCAGTTCAATTTAGCTATATTCTTATACCCATTCTGTATGACTTACACAACATTGAGGGATACGTCACCACGCAACGACCAACCAAACTCTATTTGATGCACTTTTCACCTCCTATGGGGAACCATATGGATGCACCTTCTTACGACCCTTCTTCTTAATTTTCCCTCCCCTTTTTCTTCATCTATTTTCAAATCTTCTGTGCAGGAATTTATTCAGTTGGAGGAAAGCAAGCAAACGTGACCATCTTTTATTGAACTTCCCAATAGTTCCTTTGTTATAAGCAATATTTTGCTCCATTTTATGTTGATATATAATTTGATTCTTTCTCTGAATCCATTGTAGTTGTTTATTTTGGTTCCAATTGCGAGCGATGGTCATCTTGGTGGCCATCAAGATGTGAATCAAGATATATATATATATATATATATATTTTTTGGGAATGTTTATGTTGAGGGGACAAAATGAAAAAGGGCAACCTCTATTGTTTTTTCCAGATTGGTTTTAAGAATTATATCTGCTATTCCTAGCACTTTTTCCCATATTTTTATAATTGCAGGACAGGGCCACCAGATGTAGCTGTGGTCACCTACATTCTGGAGACATCTCCAACAGTTGTCTGAATTTGTACTGTTCACTTTGTTCATGATTTTGGGGACCCTATGCCATCTATAACTGATCTTTATTTGAAGTTCAACAATATTTAAACATTTAATTGATCTTCTATCCTATATAATTGAGGAATACCATTGTTTCATCTCGTATGTCCTGCCAATGTCGCGTTCCCATGAGATCCATGCTTTTGGTTTATTATATTTTGCATCTATTCTCAATAAGTTATATCATTTAGGCATTACTTTACTTTTTGGGTTTTGATAAAAGATCTTAACAATTTTGCTTACGATCGGGTCTGCGTTTCTATTAGGTATTCTATTTTTTAGATAGTTTTTATTCTTAGGTGGGTAAAGAGCTCCCTTGATGGTAGGCCCAGTTCCGTTTGTAATTATGCAAAAGATTTTATTTTCCTTCTATCGATTAAATCCGCAATTATAGTTTTTTTTTGTTCCATTTTGTTAATGATATTTCTTCCATATTATATTCCAAAATTTGTACTGGTACATACATCTTATGTTTTTATTTAAATCCATTCCAGTATCTTAATTGCTCCTGTGCAAATTTTGGTGCTTCCTGTTTTATAATCTTTCTATCAACTCCCCTCTCCAGCTATCTTTTACCCCTAGGTCTGATTCAATTTGGTACCATGGATCTAGTATTTCGGCACTGTCTTGCCATTTATGTTTATGGAGCAGTCTGCTAGAGTCATAATGTTTAACCAGATCTGGAATACCCACTATACCAGGGGCGAACAACGTGCGGCTCGCGGGCCAAATGCGGTCCGCCAGGCACCGAGGTGCGGCCCACCTGAGCTCTGCTCCGGCAGCCGCACCTCCAACTGCTCGGGAAAAGCCGAGAAGAAGCCCAATTAGAGGCGAAACGCGTAGCGTGCCTACCAATACGGCTCATATCTCGGACTTTCCTGGACTTTTGTTCTACCAGACTTTTTATGACCGCGGAGAAGCCTGCTGCTGGAAACTTTTATGTAAGATTCTACTCGTTTTTTATTAAATATTTACTTTACTTGTAAATAATGTATCTCCTCATCTCATTCTGCCATATATGGGGACCCTATGTGGAAGAGAGAAGACCCAGATCAGTTACTGATGTGCTACTTATATCTACAGTGTTTGTGAGTGCAACTGCTTATACTATACCAATAATTATTGCAATACTGGATTACACTATGATCTCTGTTTATCTTTGTGTTTCCCCATGCACATTATGAAACACTGAAGAACTTTCCTTATACTGCCATATCAGCAATTTTCAGGCAATTACCATATTTCCTTATATATTTTCTATTGTGTGGGGTTTACTCAGCGCACCAATCACTCCTATTGTTTTGTTTTATTCTGTTTTTGTGTTGGGGACCGAAGTTCCCTACACAGAGCGGTGCTGCTGTTGTGCGCCGAACACATCCTCTACCCTGCGCGTGAGGTCATGCGCAAGGGTCAGAGGGAGGGAAGAAGCGCACTAACAGCATTAAAATGTGTGTGCATGTATGTGTGAGGTAAGTGTATGTATGTGTGTGTGTGTATAAATGTGTGTGTGTGTGTGGGGTAAGTGTATGTGTGGTGTGTGCGTGGGGTAAGTGTGTTGTGGGGTAAGTTTATGTGTGTTGGGGGCTAAGTGTATGGGCTGGGTAAGTGTACGTGTGTGTATAAATGTGTATGTGGGTGTGTATGTGTGTGGTTTATAAATGTATATATGTGTATGTGGGTAAGTGTGACTGTGTATGTGTGTGTGTAGTTAATGTGACCGCTGCAAATTAGCGTGTATATACACACACACACACACACACACACACGCATATCATTGTTTATATATATATTTTGTTCTGAATTACTGAAAAATGAATGCGGCCCACGCACACATACATTTCTAGCAAAGTGGCCCTTTGCACAATAAACTTGGACACCCGTGCACTACACCTTCCCTTATATGTTTTGTTAGATTAATTCTACTGATTATGGGCTTCTTCGCATTCCATATGTATGATATAAATAGCTTCTGTACCATCTGCAGCTTAAATTTCGCAATTTTTAGAGGTAGCATTGTAAATAGATACATCCATTTCGGCAATACATTCTATTGTGTTTTATAGCACCACCTATCGATTAAATATTTACTCTTCCAGACCTATTTTGATTAATACCTTTCCTACTTCAGACAGTACTGTCACATTGGGATAAATGAAGACAGGCAAACCAGATGATCCCGCAAATTTCTGTGGCATAGATATGGAAGCAAATAGGAGTTACAATATGGTAAATAACATGTTACCATAAGCTTACTGACCATCCTCAAGGAAGTCTTCCTCCCTATATTCTCTATATTTATTTTTTTCTTTTACTTTTATTCTGGCTCCATATATTATTTTTTTGTCTTGTTATTGTATTGTATGTCTTTTTAAAGACATCATTTTTTGTAATCTGACTAGTTGTCATTAAAACAATAAAATGGCACAATACTTACGACAAAAACCCCATACCCCATATACATATTTTGTACCAAAAATAAATGTATACCATCAGATTTGCCATCAAAACCAGGCAGTTCACCTGCAATAGGGAGTGTCACCGGCCTTGTGCATCCACAGCCAGCACGGGGAAGGACCCGCTCTCCCCCTACTCAGGGGTCTGTTCAGGTGCTCCAGCATCTCCCCACACTCGGATGCGTGTTCCACCCCACGTCCGATAGTGCGCGTCTCGCATGACATCAATCACTATTACCTTATTATGTATAATAAGATCTGATAATAGCCTCTTTATCTTACTGTTTCATTTATGTGCTTAAGGAGTATGTGCTCATATATATGGTCATATGTATTCATCTGTTTCAAGTGTAATGTTTTTATCCCTGAGTGCTGTCTTGTTTCAATCATGTTTAGTGTTCAAGGACTAGACAGTTTAGTGAGGTTTTTTCCCCACTTTGGATTGGTTTTTGTAAACAAATTTATTGGTTTTATATTTAAGTCGGCAATTTCACTAAATTCACTAGTTTTTGTGTCTATATATTTGCATGTTATGTATGTTTTTGTTATAAGGTTTTGTGTATTTCTTTGAGGTATTAGTGTGACTTTACCTGTGTTTTATATGTGCATTTTTTGATACATAATGTGATGTCTAAATGCTCTAAAGGAAGCATGTGTCCCATTCTATATGAATGCTTTCACCTGTAGGAGGAAGGAGTGCCAAGATTGCAGTCTCCTGCTATTTAAACTCCTTACACACGTTTTCTTTAGCTTATGATTACGTATTCCTGAGCATGAAACGCGTCAAGCATGGGCATTTAGCCCTCTGTTTGCTGTCATTTTTGGCCTTTTGCACTAACTCTCTAAATATATTTTTGGTGCCTTTTTTTCTTTTATCTGGATTACAAATAAACTACCTCGTATGGTGTACGCTGTGACGAAGGGCCCTTCGCCACTTGGTCCTGGAGAGGCCTTCTTGCCAGCCTTCTACCCTGTGATTATGGCCCTGGGGTGTATGGCCCTTTAAAAATGCTATTTGGGCCTATGGACTTGTATTGGACTGTGTATGGCCCTTTAAGAAGCTGTATTGGGGCTTATGGACTTTTATGGAACTGGTGCTGGCCCTTTAAGCATATTTTTGGGGCATGGTGAAACCGGAACAATGCCCCTTTAAGATGGTGTCCCCATAGTCCCCAGACTATGAAAATGTGCTTGAGGTCGGTCATAAAGGACTTCCAGCTAACTTTTGAACTACTGGGTGGAATTGTCTGATTTTTAGTTATGTTCATATTTAAAGTATGCTGATTCTGAAAATGTATGTTTTATGTGAATGTGATGCAATCTTTTAAAGTTATTAATATTGTGTAAAAACTATATTTTCTGCCTGTGATAATTAAGTTAGTCTATTGTGTGGAGACAATTGTATCACAGACAGAGGGGGGATTTTGCTGTAATTGCTGGGAGTGTCTGAGTGTATTGTACGAATTGACTGTTTGTTCTTCAAAACCCTGTGGGTGGTCCTATATGTTCAAAATGGGCATAAAAGCACAGTGTTTGATTAAAATCCAGAGATCCTCTTGACCCTCAACATGTAGTCCTCTCTCGTGATTGGAGGGGAAAGCTATAATCACACTGGGGATTGCTATGTTCTGCATACTCCCCTGAGCTTTAATCACTTAGCTCTTTTAAGAGCTTGTTACCCACACAGTCCTGGAGGACAGAAGCTGATCCAGGGTGGACAGAAGACGGCGAGACTCCAGTTAAGCTACAGCGGTTGTGGTGTCTGCGGTGGTTGTGGTGTGCGGTTTTGTGGTCCTCGGCGCAAGCTAGGAAGCGTCCATCAACGGAAGGTACTCAGTCGGAGTACGGGGCGTTCCGTTACATACGCGTTCAAGCTTCTTTCCTTTGGAATTTCTTTGTTATTTATGGAACTGGTTTTGAAGACTCTTTTTATAACTGGCATCCACATAATTAAGGTATTTGTTTCTAGATATGTTTGTTTTGTGATAATGTCTGGATTATAATGTTTTTAAAACTCATGCATTAAAGAGACTGCTTTGTGCCCAAAAAGGCATCTTCCAAATGTTAATGCATATTAATGTGCTTTTAAAGTGTTTTAAAATGCATGTTTTACATTTGAGAAATTATAGCACTTTGCAAGAAACCAGCACTGCCCACACTCGCTGAGTAAAAGTCAATTTCCTTTTATTTATTTTTTTGCAGCATGAACCCATGAGAATGTAATTCAAATAAATGTAATTTCCTATCTTTCTAATGATGTCATCAGACAATGTGTTGCACTGTGAAGAGAGAGTGTACAAAGTCACTTAAATTCCACACAATGGGGGACATGTATATAAACTCCTGCACTTGCATGTGTAAGACAGCTTGCGTGTGTGTGACAGCTTGCATGCGTCTGTGTAAAACAGCTTGCCTGCGTGTAAAAGACAGATTGTGTGTGCGCACACGCACAAGACAGCTTGTCTGTGTGTAAGACAGCTTGTCTGTGTGTAAGACAGCTTGTCTGTGTGTCAGACAGCTTGTCTGTGTGTCAGACAGCCTGTGGGTGTGTGAGAGACAGCTTGTGTGTGGGTATGTGAGAGATAGCTTGTGGGTGTGTGAGAGACGGCGTGTGTGACGGCGTGTGTGTGGGTGTGTAAGACGGCGTGTGTGGGGTTTTTTTTTTTAAACCCTTAGTGACATGAACCTGTCTTACCCTTGGGGACATGGGCTTTTTTTTTTTTTTACATTTATCGGGTGTTTGTGTCTAACTCTTAATTTTCTTCTTTTTCACATACGGTACCCACACAAATTATATATTGTTTTTATCGCCATAAGTTGGTCTTTCGTTAGATACCATTATATTTATCATATCTTATAATTTACTGCAAAAAATCATAAAATATGATGAAAAAAATGTAAAAAATAAATAAAAACATTTTTATAACTTTGACCTAAATAATAATTTAACCAAATATTTAATAATAATTTAACCAAATATTAAAAAAGTCCCAATCTAAAAAGATTCTAAATTTTGGGTGGTTTACAGAACTTATGCTATAATTAGTAGATATACATTGGGTGGAGATACCTAGTATATGATTATGAGCTCCAGGTTGACATTGCATTTCTGATTCTAGAATGTCCTTTTCACATTCTTTGCTCCCTTTAAACATGGACCAATGCAGCCATTTATTAAAGTGCAAACAAACAAAATAAAGTGAACATGTGCGCTAGAACCATCACTTAGCACACTAAGTGATTACCCTTTTCAATGAGACATAATCTCTCAGATATTATGCAAAGAGAAACAAATAAACACAATATAGTGAAGTATATCTGGCCAATATATACTTAAAGTACGTAGGGTGTATAAAATGTACACTCACATTTACCTGAGCAGTAATCTGTTTAGGGAAAATGGCATTAGGGTGCCCAGGTAAACCAGGTGTAGTCTGTCAGACAGCTCCAGGAATATTTCATATGGGAAGAGAAGGCAGGAATGCAAATGTAAATATTTTAATGAAAAGCAGTAAAAACGCCGTCAAATCTTACATTAAAAATCCTTATAACAGTTCTTGAAGAAATGTTCATAAAATGAAAAACGCTTTTCTTTTGCAGTCCCTTCCTCTCACACAACGCGTATCTCCTCTTCCTCGAGGCTATTTCAAGACACTCACACACACACACACACACACACTGCCCTGCACAAACATCCAGCCACACACTCCCTTGCACACATGCAGACAGACTCCCTTCCACACACAGACACAGACTCCCTTGCACGCACGCACAGATAAACTCCCTTGCACACACGCACAGATAAACTCCCTTGCACACACGCACACACAAACTCCCTTGCACACACGCACACACGCACACACAAACTCCCTTGCACACACAAACTCCCTTGCACACATGCACATGCAGACAGACTCCCTTCCACACTCACACAAAGACTCCCTTCCACACTCACACAAAGACTCCCTTCCACACTCACACAAAGACTCCCTTCCACACTCACACAAAGACTCCCTTCCACACTCACACAAAGACTCCCTTCCACACTCACACAAAGACTCCCTTCCACACTCACACAAAGACTCCCTTCCACACTCACACCCACTCCCTTCCACACTCACACACAGACTCGCTTCCACACTCACACACAGACTCGCTTCCACACTCACACACAGACTCGCTTCCACACTCACACACAGACTCGCTTCCACAGTCACACAAAGACTCCCTTCCACAGTCACACAAAGACTCGCTTCCACACTCACACACAGACTCCCACACACACTCACACACACACACAGACTCCCTTCCACACTCACACACACTCCCTTCCACACTCACACACACTCCCTTCCACACTCACACACACTCCATTCTACACTCACACACAGACTCCCTTCTACACTCACACACAGACTCCCTTCTACACTCACACACAGACTCCCTTCCACACTCACACACAGACTCCCTTCCACACTCACACACAGACTCCCTTCCACACTCACACACAGAATCGCTTCCACACTCACACACAGACTCACACACAGAATCGCTTCCACACTCACACACAGACTCCCACACATACAGACTCCCTTCCACACACACACACACACTCCCTTCCATACTCACACACAGATACCCTTACACACATTTCTTTCTTTTTTTACTTAAAAGAGTATATGCCATTGATGTCAGGCACACCGTTTACCTCCAATCCGGAAGTCATCATCTTCTGAGCGCCTGGATGACACCTCCATGTCAGGCGGGCCGCATTTGGACCGCGGACCGCATGTTGGATGGCCCTGACATAGACCATCCTGAGAGGAATAGCTTGCTGCGACTTTCCGCAAGGAGCTGTGCTGAGGTTCCCGCTGCAGGGACTTGCACCGGGATCCACAGTGTCAAACCGAGTGTTCGCTACATCTCCGACATCCCCACTCCTCCACAATGTCAAAAGTGATGTCACAAAGTATCGCAGGATGAAGGCAGGGACCGACAAGGTCTGTAGAGACCCGTATCAGGTCCCTGTTTGTATATTCCTGGCTGCCGATCACAAAGTGATCAGGGCCAGGAACACAAAGACGCCGGTTTGGTGCTTTGGTCGTTAAGGACAAAAGCACCATCTGGCGCGAAGGGGTTAAATGAGATGCCATGATTTATAGCACCACCTGATTTTGAGAACTCTCCTCAGACTGGCTGGCACAATAATCTGCATTAAGTCTAAATTTATATGTATGCCACCTCTAGGTGACCCCCCTAGGTAGAGAACAAATATAATTGTTATTAAACCCATTATCATAGATAAAATGAGATACCATCGACATAGAGAGATAACTGGATTGTTAGTATAGCGCAAGACTACATATATACTTTGAAATGTATCTTAGTGTAAGTTAGGGTTGCCACCTGGCTGGTATTTTACCGACAGGCCGGTAAAATATTGGCATCAGGCCAATGTTAAGTCTATGGAGACAGTAGCAAGGCAGGTATTATTTTTTTTTTTTTTTTTTTTTAAGAAAAGGTGGCAACCCTAGTGTAAGTACATTTTAAAAATAGGGTAATATTCTTATCATGCAATCTTGGATTAAGACCACACTAAGAAAACAATAAAAACAATAGTTTAATTAATATGTAGGAGTAATTATACTTCACATATTTATGAGTGATGGTGTGATATATGAATATATATATATAATTTAATTAGTGGTTTAAACCAATGAGGTGTGTTTATAATAACCCTTGTTTAATTCTTTCAAAATCATTTCTCATTACCAGGTCTCTCTCTCCCTGTTGAGACATGACATTCATATCCTCCTTGCCTTCTGCTTTATTCAGGTGTACCAGTCTCAAGATTACTGTTCAATACCTCTGACCATTCAATATATTGATCTATGTGAGACTGTAGGGAGGTAGAATGAGGGGAGCCGTTATTGTTAGATATTTTGTATAGTTTAAGATAGTAGTCTCTAAATGACACATTGTGTTTTGTGAGTTTTTGAAATAAATGAGGAGACCAAAGATAGGCTTGCTTTTATTTTATGGTTTTCCTTTTTCCACCTATGCACCATGCTGAAACAATGCAATGCTCGGCTCATGTAATAATTTTTTTTTTTAAATTCCAGTACTGAATTCTATGCTCAGTCCAAATTTGCTCCTTAATAATTTATGTTGGGTAAAGAATGTCTCAGATTCGAGTTGTCAGTTAACTTCTTTAACATACTGTATTGTAATCATATTGTACTCTTTTTGTTGCAGTCTGCTCTCATGGATTTAGCAGAAGTTTTCACCTCTCCTTCTCCTGCACCTCTTGGTTCAGACTGGGGAGCATCAAGTGTACCTGCAGCAGATCCATGGGCTGCCACAGTTACCACTTCCACAGTACCTGCAGTGTCAGACCCATGGGGAGGACCACCTGTTGCAACTGGTGCTAGCAGCGATCCATGGGGTACAGGTGCTCAGGCAAATCATGTTCCTGGTGACCCTTGGGGAGGTACCCCAACAGCTTCATCTTTAGATGTTAAATCTGGTTCAGATCCATGGAATCCAGGAGGTAGGTGCATGTGTATTTCATGACATGTAGACATTGTGTTGTGGTATTTAACTGAAAAATGTTAAACAAGTAAATCATCAGAACTAAAATGGTAATGATTTACTTGTGATGGAAATATGTTTCTCTGAGTTCTTTGAGTTTGTTTGTAAGACGCCTTGCAGAATCAGTAACAGATAATAATTGTACAAGACTATAACATGGTTTCTTGTATATTTATTTTATGTATTGATCTTTAATAAAAACACTATAATAATGTCATAAATCAGGTAATGATGGCAATTTAGCAAATTAAAACCTAGGCATAAGATGTTATCTTAAACAAGTGATAGAACACCTCTTAAAGGGACTGTGTTATAAATGCAACATTCCATCAGTTTTAAAATATGAAAACATTCATTCAGTTGCTACTGACCTTACAATCTAATGGATTATATAAGGTGTAGGCCTGTCGGATTATTAATAACCATAAAAATATGAATATGAGTTATTAATTATGAATCATAAAAAATATGAAAATTAATGATTCATATACATGGGTCCGACTAAAAATACCCATATCAAGAATTCGTTATGTATGTGAGAGTTTGGATGACGTTTTTACAAAAGTAAATACAATGCCACAATTATTAATAAAATAATAATGAATTTATTATATATAGAATAAGGATCAAATGGTAAGCAGAATAGCATAACAACAAAATACAGTATCAACAGATGTTAATCATAATTCACATGTATGGCTTATAACATAAGTAAGTAGGACAAAACATTAAATATGCAGCTCTGTACCTATATCAACATGCATGTAGAATAATTTACTATGCAGTACGTTTCTGACCATAAGATGGCCATGCATTTTATTTAGATACAACTTACAATGATTAGTATTTAAAATAGTTAATGATAGTACACCATAATTACCTACAAATTACCAACATATACTCTGCTTAGGTAAGGTAATATTACTAAATCATATCACTACTCAAAGGGGCTATTTCTTAATTTGCTCGGTAAAGAATAATGTATGTATTCTAGCTCAGACTTTAAGAATGAGAATCTTAGATAATCTCTGGAGATTAGATATGACATATTTGGGTAAATAGCTAGACTATAAGAATTTATGGTTCTTTTGTTAATATCTGTAGGATATTCCTCCGGCTTCCTTCTGCAGAAAGGATGACAGATAAACACCAGGCTAAAACATATAGATCCCAGAAATTGTGGGATTTAAGTTAAATTTACCCAAATATATTTGCTAATGACATCCATAAAAATTGAGATTATTCTAGAAACAAATTACCACATTTATACATTACCGGCAGAGGTTGGTTTGCTGTTGAGACTCCTTCCATTGAAGAATTGAGTGATGGGAGTTACTCCTGGGACTTAGCTCAATACTATGGGTATGGAGATTTCTATTGTTATAGTGAACATGTGCTATTAAAAGCCTCATATTCCTGAGTTCTCCCCAAAAGGAGAGAGACTCAGCCCGTTTCTAAAACATTCCCATCTCTCACCCCACTAGTGGCAGCTCTCCCCAAATCAGTCTCCCCAGGTCTTTTCAGGTATCTCAGCCTTCCCCTCTACACCTCCAGTACCAATTTATCAACCAAACCTTATCTCAGACTCACACCCTGTTTCTGTAACTTCTAGCCAATTGAATGGATGGGTGTATTTAATTTAAATGAGATGATGTCATGGTTTATAGCTACACCTGGATTGTGAGTATAATATAAGACAATATATGTTTAAATGTCTAAAAGTGTTAATACAATTTGAAATTAGAGTAAATATGTATCATATTCTTATTCTTATCATTGCACATTAAATAAAAATGTATAATAAAATATATACCACACTAATAAAACAATAAAAACAATATTCTAATTAATATGTAGGATTAATAATACTTTACGTTTTTATTAGTGAAGGTGTGATATAATTATATATTTTATTGGGTGATTTGAATCAACTAGGTCTATTTATAATAACCCTTATTAGATTCTACAAATCAAAAATCCCAATAATCTCAGTGTGTCTGTGTCTGTCCGTTTCTGCCAGTTTGGGTGGGCTAGCAAGTTGCAGAGAAGCCCCCCTTCTCCTCTAGTATGTACACAGCTGTGTCTGCATCAGTACAATGAGATGTAATAAACCTTGCACAACAATGGCCACCTTATCTGTTCCGGTGATACTATGAACTTATCAGTAAAATATTTGGTTACAGATAACAGAGTTAGGAATGTGGAAGACTTTCCTTTTATCCTCAGGGACACAGAATAAGATTTTAACACACAGAAGGATGTCTAAAAACTGTCACAAAATGGAGGCTGCTTGCATCCATCTTGTTATACTTTGCATCTGCTTTATTCATATGTACCAGTCTCGAGATTACTGATCAATACCTCTGACAGGCCATGGAGATGGATTATCTACAACATTAACCTTCAACAGGCTATGTGCTACTCAGAACTGAGTGGTCTGAAGAATAGCAGTATTATTGAGTGTTTACAAAATCGACTTATTGCACAGTCCAACACATAAGAACACTCCAGACTCCTTAACCCCTTAAGGATCAGAGCTTTTCTTGGGCCAATGACCAGAGCGATTGTTTTTAAAGGACAGTTAGTTTGTTCACTTATTTTAACAACTGACACAATGATTATATGCTGCCCACAGCATATAACAATGAAATAACAGAGGGCTCTCTTAACAGAGGGCTCTCTTAACAGAGGGCTCTCTTAACAGAGGGCTCTCTTAACAGAGGGCTCTCTTAACAGAGGGCTCTCTTAACAGAGGGCTCTCTTAAAATGACATTAATTTATTAGTCAGGAGACAGGTATTGGTGACCCAGCCCTTGCCTCTGTATTCCCATCATCAACCATGTGCTTTATGGAAGCTATAGTCTAAAAACCCTACAGTGATGACATGGCATTAAAGGACATCTTATAATATATGCGTATTTTCCTATCTAAGCGTTCATAATAATATCCCTTGCAAGGCAGAGAAGCTGCATCTGAAATGCTGGAACGCGAAAACCCTGCCACCACTGTTTAGCAGCAATATATTTACATACAAGGCAAGCACCTTGTTTCCGTGATCCCCAAAGTGTTTGCAATCCTTGGGTGCTGTAGCATTAAGCTGCTGGCTCACAGCCGGTGGAAACACAAACAGAAAGTAAAAATGGCAGCTCAAACTTCCAAAATAAAGAAGCGTCCTTGTGAAGTAAACGTTATGTATACATTGTATTCAGGTCCTTGTACAACAAAAACCGCAAATTTCAAGAGAAACCGGAGTATGCACCATGCTTGACGTGTTTCGTGCATAAAGAGGTGCTTCATCAAAAGCAGTCTAGTGTGACAAAGCAGCTCCTAAATATGTAGGAAGACATACAATCAATTAAAATAATTGAGCAGCTGAGGGAGGGGAAGCCGGGAACATGTGATGAGTCCGCCCCGACAGGAGATAACACTGCCACCAGGGGTGTGCCCAATCGTCAGCCTGGGCAACACCTCCACATGTTAATACCAAAGTGGGAGTGAGGCAGCCACAGAGAGGTAAATGTGGTAACCCTGATACCCTGACTGGGTACCTCCATCAGAACTATTGGTATCAGCCACCAGGCAGAACCATTGTTGTAGATGGAGCTTGCAAATCACCAGACAGGACCTTCAGCCATTTACTCCAAGTACCAGACATCACCAGTATAAGAGTAGAACAGGAATGAACATTTATTGAACAGCAACAGAGTATATATACAGACATAATCAAGTTAACAAAACTCAACCCAACACATAACACCACATAAACCAAACCGCAATTAACCAGCATTGTTACAGATATAGAAAACCACATCATAATCAGTTTAACAGTAAATTCAATTAACACAGAACAATGGATGTCGGAGTAAACTATCAATCATTGTCACTGACTCCTCTGTGACACATTTTAATAGTTTAGAGTGGTCTCATCACAGAATTATACATTACACATAAACCAATATACTAACAGAATCTGACTTAATAACCATATTAAAGTATACAGTTCTAGCACATAAGCCAGGGTGAGTCAGGATTACAGATGGCACAATCTGGGTCCATGAGTAAAGTCAATGCAAAGTGCAAACATTCCCATTATACCCAAATCCCAATGCCAGGGCCCATAATCTATAGGGAGGAAATAGTAGTGAAAGAAAGAAAACGACCAGATTAATTTCTTCTTTTACCATTGATGAACTGACTACGTAGCACCAAGTGAAAAATAAGGGAAAAGGAAAGAACTTTCTGTCCTGTATAATTGGGACATATGCACATTTTAAGGAATTTTTTTCTCTCTCATAATATAACTGGCAATGGGATATATGTATGTGTAAAACCTGTTGGAGTACAAGTTTATTGCTCATATATTTTCCCCTGTAAAAAGGGGAAAAGGAGAGAGAGATATAGTATTTGAAATGGTTTCCCCCCTTCTCCCCCTTCTGAGGGGGAAGTGTGAAAAGAGAAAGAGGTCTCCCCACACTGAGGGGGAAGTGTGAAAAGAGAAAGAGGTCTCCCTGGTCCCACATCTCTCCGGCCTCATAATACGGTCTGTCTGAGACAGTGGTTTGTTATTGGGATAAGTCTATGATATTGGTATCTGTAACTTTCAGGGTGGAGACGATATTTAGACTGTGTACAGACTTACTCAAGGTGATAGATATAACGAAAAGAGAGGTCAGAATGTGGCTAATAGAAGAGATGTGAAAACAGAGATGTAGAAGCCAAAAAGGAGAAAAAGCTTTCAGGCTTCTTCTCCCCCACATCGCACAACGAACTAAATGAAACAGCTCCCTGCTGTCCCACATCCCAAATGACAGATGTAAGCACAATAGAAAACATGGGGGAAACGACACGGCTAGACATCTCTACTGATGCAGACCAAAATGTCAATATGGCTGATTTAATAAAATTATGTCTTGAGACAAATGAAGACAGAATTTCAAGCCACTTCCAGAGAAATAAAAAAAATGACCTGTTGGCCGTTGGAAACGGTACAATCATTAGAAGAAAACACTGAAGCCACTCAATTTGTTTGTAATAAAATCAGGGAATGGCAAGAACTAGCTAAAAAAAAAAATTTGAATCACTGGAAACAAAAATAGCTGACCTTAAGGACAGGCCTAGGAGAAATAATATCAGAATAAGAAATATCTCTGAAGACATTACAGCTGAAAAAATTGAGACCTTTTTAATCCAATTTTTTGACTCATTGGGTATCAAGATTATTTGAAAGATGCCAGTGATTAATGAAACCTAAATCTATATCAGAAACCCTTCCTAGGGACGAAAAAATCTGCCTAAACTCAGAGTAAAAAGCCAAATATTGTTTTATTTTTTATTTTATAACATATAAAAGATACACATATGATATATACCATACAAAATATAGTCTTGTGACAGTAGTATAAATAAAAGGACAATGACGACAACTTATACTTATACAACATACTACAAAATTACAATTTATGTTACAACCACTGCTTGCCACTTGTGGGTCCGCCCCTGCTGGGGCTAAACAATATCTATGAGCCAGTTTACCGATTTAAAACTAAAGAAGAAAAGAAAAAGAGGGTTACGGGGAAACACCAACCATTAAGGAGTTCATTAGATGGATGTTAAATTTTAAGTTAATAATTTTTAGGTGCTGGAGAGAATGCTCAGGGGAATTCTCCTCGCGCTTTCCTTAACCATATGTCCCATATGTCTCTATACATCTGAATGTTATTGTCTCCCCGAAAGGATACCCTCTCCATTGAAGCTTGATAGTTTATCTGCACTATTACTTCATCAATTGTTGGTGGGTTTTCACTCTTCCATCGTCAGGCTATACATAGCTTAACAGTCATAAGTACATGTATAGCTAGAATCAGATGTGGTTTGGAGATTTCGGGGAAGACCAGATGGAAGAGGAAGCCCGCCGGGGTTAAGTTAGTTATATCTATCCCCAGGGTCTCAAAGATTACCAATACTTGTTTCTTTAGGGTATCCAAGGCAGCACAGTCCCACCAGATGTGTTTTAAGGTACCTATGTCTTGTCTACATCGCCAGCATTGGTTAGTTGTTAAAGGTTGGAATTTACATACCCTTACTGGGACCATATACCACCTGTGGAGAAGTTTTACAAAGGTCTCTTCAATATTTATACAATGTATTTGTTTCCTTACTATGTCAAATACTTTTTGCCATTGTGTTAATGGGAACTGGATACCCAGATCGTCTTCCCATTTAGTGATGGTAGGCATTTTTTCCAGCGTCTTTGATTTATTTAGTATATTCCTAATTTTAGCCGTTGTTTTTATTTGGGAACCATTTAGGAGATGGTCTAAGGGTCCCTCTTTCCTAATTATGGCTTTTGTCAAAAAGGATCTTAATCGGGTATATGTATAAATATCGGTATTTCTCAGCCCGTATTTTAGTTGTAGTTAGGTAAAGGGTGCCACCTCATCTTTATCATATAGGTTTTGAATATTTTTTATACCCATTTCTATCCATTGTTGTAGATCTAGATCCTGTATAATATATTTTAAAACAGCTAAGGGGGAGGACCATGTTATAGGTTTAGTCCCATATAGCTCTTTCTTAATTGGAATTATGGAATCATAAATCTGATTTAATATAAAGTTGTTACATTTTAGTTTTTTGAACATTTTTTTATCTAACCAAAAGATGGATATCGGGTCAATATTTGTTAGATCATGTTTTTCCTGCATATACCATGCTTTCTTTTCTACATTAGAACTGCCCCATCGAAGACAGTGTGAGAACTGGGCTGAGTCATGTAGATTAAATATATTAGGAAAAAAGAGACCACCTTCCGACAGATTTGAAGACATAATTTTTAGAGATATTCGAGGTTTTTTTCCACCCCATATATAGGACGAAAAGAGATTATGGAACATATATAGGATTTTATACGGGACCCGTAGGGGGATTTAATGGAAAAGGTAATCGAGTTTCGGGACAATATATGCTCTAATGACATTTATTCTTCCCATCCATGAGATAGAAAATCTATTCCACTTTGCTATCAGTCCCCCAACTTCCTGAAATAAACTAAGATAGTTTCTCTCTATCCACAATTTTATATCTCCACAAATCTGGATACCCAAATACGATATGATATTTTTTTCCCAATTAGTTATACAGCTCCTTTAAACTTTCTTTATGAGGTTGGGAAAGATTACAGGTAACTACTTGTGTTTTTATCATGTTAATTTTATAATTTGAGTATATACTAAATTCTTTAATAATTTCAAATAGTGCTGGAATTGATTGAGTAGGGTTTGATACCGTATACAAAATGTCGTCGGCAAATAAAGTGATCCTCTGTGCGCTTGCTCCCATATGGATACCCAAAATTATTTGAGATTGCCTGACACTAACTGCCAAAGGTTCTATAGAGAGAATGTATTGCAAGGGCGCCAACGGGCAACCCTACCTTGTCCCATTCTTTACATCGAACCAATCCGAGCACATGCCTGACCACTGTACCCTTGCTGTAGGGTCCGAATACAAGGCCATGGTTAAGTCCTTGAACAGCCCCCCCATCCCGAAAGCCTCCAAAGTTTCCGAAAGGTATGTCCAGCTGTCTCTGCCCGATCTACCCCCTATAAACCCAGACTGGTCATGCCAAATATTGTTAGCCACTAGTCAAAACCAAGATAAGAACAAAAGATTTTCCAACTTAAAAATGTTCCAAGACATATTATATATACTAGAATGGCAAGAAATAAATTCAAACAGGTTGCATCTGAAATGAGAATTAATAAAATAAGATATACATATTGGGGGTGAGTATAGTAAAAAAAAAAAAATAGAAAAGGGGAAAGGGGAAAAAATAAAGGTGAAAGAATAAATGGAAAAGAATGGGGAAAGAAATAAGAGTATGAAGGGGGAAATGAAAGGTGGGAAAAGGGAAAGAAAAATAAAAAAAGAGGAGAAACACTTATGGATAAACACAGGAGTGATATATACCACTGATCAAATACAATAGATTGTAGACACAGTTTTTTAGTACAAGAGGAAACCAAATGGCCGAGGGTATTAGGTACACAAAATATAAATTAACCCCTTAGTGACATAACTTGACTTTTTTTGGCTTGTCTGATGGTTTGTTACATGGGCTGTTTTAACATTTCTTTGGGTTTTTTTGGGTTTTGCTGTAATTTATTTATTTCACATTTAGTGTACCCACACAAACTATATATTGTTTTCTTTTTTTTTTTTTTTTTTTTCTTTATTATATTTTATAAGTATAAATACATATACAAGACAATACACATAAACAGTACATTTGAACATACATATAAAGAGACACAGACCATATTTCCAGCCAGTGTACCATACATAATTAAAAACCCAACAATACGTAGACTCTAAACTTATTCCGGTGTAGCAGCCCAGCAGGGAGTGGGGTGGTATTCCGCAACACCATGTCCTCTCCATCCATCAATACCCGGGGAGAAGCAACAGCCCCTTTACTGACTTACTCCAATCCCCTTTTCCTTTAATCGATCTGGGTATCCTCTGTGATAACCCTGATCCAATTATCCCACCTGACCTGTTCCATTAGGCATATAGGCTGTTGGGCAGTAATGCCCCTCTCCATCTTCAATTGGTATATTAATTGGGTTCTGATTTCCGGCCATCCTGGCAACAATGTGGACTTCCATCTCCTGGTAATTGAGATCTTAACCGCCATTATCAAATGAATTATGAAGGCTTGTTTGTCCTTGTCCATTTTGGGGAATCTAAGGTGCAGTAAGAAGACCTCTGGAAGTAGGTCTAATTTAACCCCGGTGAACTCACTAATCAAGGTGGCTACTGATCTCCACAGCCTCCCCACCGGTCCACACGCCCACCATATATGTGCCATGTCTCCTACTGGGGCATTACATCTCCAGCATTGCTTGGAGTGGTCCGGGTACATTCTATTCAGTTGTTCCGGGACTAAGTACCACCAATTGCACAGTTTAAATTGTAGTTCTACCAGATTCAAACATCTGATCCGTTTATATACATGTGCAAATTAATTTCCCCATTCTATTGAGTTTATGTTTATATCTAAGGCGTTACACCATTTAAAAATCGCCGTGTTTATACTTTCCCCCTCCAATTCCCTAATCAGTTCCACACATCTGGGTAAGAGGCCTTTGGGCTTGTTCCTGCAGAGTAAGCTCTGTAGTTTTCCAATGACTGGGTCGTGATCCCTATATAAATAACTCTGTATGTATCCCTTAATACGGATAAAACTAAAAATCTCACCTTTAAGTTTTGGACTTGTGGTAACAATATCCGAGAAAGATCTAACTTCATGTCCCTCTAGTAGATCTTCAACTTTGAGAAAACCATTTTTTTGCCAGTTATTAAGTTTTAGATTATCCATATTGTCTAGAAGGCTCCTCAGGGAGGTAGAAGGGATGATCTTCCCCTTTAAATTGATCTTTTTTTTAATGTTGTTCCAGTTGCCTAGCACATTATCCAAAACCAGGCTATCCTTCACCCCTAAGGAGATTTTCCTCTTTGGCTCTGTCTCCCAGAACAAACTCTCGATACCTTTGACATTACATATCTCTCTTTCAATGTGGTACCATTTTTCTTCCCTATTGGTTACTCTCTGGGAAGTTATTGCATGCGCCAAAAGGTTTGCCCTGTACTGCTCTTGTATGTCTGGCATTGAGAGGCCTCCTTCCTTGGGATTTCGCTTGATTTTTTTTTAGCCCCAGTCTTGGTTTTTTCCCAAGCCAAACAAAGTTTCTAAATGAGGCTTGGATCAGGGATAACCAGCTATCAGGGACCCTCAAGGGGAGCATCCGAAACATATATTGCCATTTTGGCAGAATATAGGCTTTTAACACATTTATCCGTCCCCCCCAGGAAAAGGCCAGATTGGTCCAATTTTTAAGTTGTTTTGTGGTTTGTTTTAGCATTGGTAAAAAGTTGTGCTCCACAATTTTTGTAAGGTCTTGGGTTATTTTTATACCCAAGTAGCTAAAACTGTCCGCCCAGACAAATCTATATTTATCTTTCAAATCTATCATCATACTTGTTGGTATATTCATGGGCATTATTGTTGATTTCTCTATGTTTAGTTTATAGTTTGAGACCTTAGCATATTTATCCAAAGTATCTATTACCTCAGCTAGGGAGTTCTGTGGGTCAGTCAATGTAAGAATGATATCATCTGCATAGAGATTAATCTTGACTTGACCCGCTAATGTGTTTAAGCCCTTGATCTTATCATTTTCCCTAATGCAAGTTGCCAAAGGTTCTATAGAAAGGGCATAGAGGAGTGGAGAGAGAGGGCAACCCTGCCTTGTCCCGTTTGTCAACCCAAACCAGTCCGAGCAGAACCCTCCTCCCATGACTCTAGCTGATGGGCCCTTATATAGGGCCATAATTGCGTCCAAAATCCTACCTCCAAAACCAAACGCTCCAAGGGCTTCCCTCAAAAAGCCCCACCCGACCCTGTCGAAGGCCTTCTCTGCATCCAACGACAGGGTCAGGTGGGGTAGCTTCTTCCTCCCAACCAGCCCGAGCGTGCCCAAGAGCCTCCTCACATTGTTAGTGGAAGATCTCCCTGGGACAAACCCCACCTGGTCCGGGTGAATCAGCAAAGGTACAACCTGTTTAAGACGGTGGGCTATTATGGATGAATAGATCTTTATGTCCGTGTTCAACAAAGATATAGGGCGGTAATTAGATGTTAATTCCGGATTTTTCCCTTCCTTCAGAATTGTAATAATATTTGCCTGCAGTAACTCTGGGGGAATATCCGAACCATTCATAATCTCATTAAATGCTAAGATTAGACCGTCCTTCAGTTCTCCCTTTATAGTTTTAAAGAATAAATTATTAAATCCGTCCGGACCCGGAGACTTGTTGGGTCTCAATCCGTCTATGGCTCTCTCTAGTTCTTCTGCAGTAATGTCCTTCCCACATACAGCTATTTGTTCTGTGTTTAATCTGGGTAGTTGTATCTTGCTCAGATATTCTTTTATCTCCTTTGTTGGCTCCTGATCCGTTATGTTATACAACTGATTATAAAACTCTCTGAAGGCAGCTCCTATTTTTTCCGGGGTCATCAAAACTTCGTTCTCCACCCGTATTAAGTTAATGTTCCGTTTAGCCCTATTTTTCTTCAGTCTATCAGTCATCATTCTATCCACTTTATTACCCTTATAATACCATTTCCTATTCATTTTCTCTAAGCCCCAATTGGCTTTTTTTAACAGTATATCATTAATTTGTCGTTCAATCTCCTCTATTTCTTTAGACTGTGTACTATTTGGTCTGTGCTTATTTTCTCTATGTAATACATCTAACTTAACATACAATTCCGCCAGTGAAGCCGCCTTCTTTTTTTTTTCCCTTGCTCCAAGTTTAATCAGTTCTCCTCTTATTACGCTCTTAAAAGCACACCATGTGCCCAGTGCTGAGACCTCTCCTCCCCCATTTTCTTTGAAGTAGTTTACAGCTGCTCCTCTAATCTGCTCTTGAACATACTTTTTACGCATAAGATCATCATTAAGTCTCCATCTTGTTCTGTCTGGCTTTCTGTGGTCTGTCATGGTGAGAACCACAGCATTGTGGTCTGACCAGACCGCCTCTTCAATGTCGATCTTGTCAATTCTGTCCATTAAGTATCTATCTCCAAAGATCAGGTCAATCCTGGAGTATGCTATATGGGTCTTAGAGAAACATGTGTAATCCGCATCTCATGGATGCATGACTCTCCACAGGTCCAGCAGGTTTAACCCTCTTACAATTTCTCTAAATTGTTTTGCACTATTGAGTAAATTTTTCTGAGGGTCTTTTTTCTTAGATGATTTTTTGTCCAAGTTTATGTCCATTACACAATTAAAGTCACCCATTACTATAAAGACCCCCTGCCTGATTCTTTCGGCTTTTATTAGCGTTTTCTTAATGAACTGAATGGGAGATTTGTTTGGGGCATATAAGTTAACCAATGTGTACAAACAATTGTTTATTTTACAGATCAGGATAAGATATCTTGCCTCTGGGTCCTCCACCTTATGGACTATTTCAACTGATAGGTCTTTGGAGAAGAGGACTGTGACCCCCCCCTTTTTTCCCCCCTGACCAATGATGAACTGTGGACCAGTGGGAAGTCTGCCGAGACCATCCTCCCCTCCTCCCCTTTAAGCCAATGGGTTTCTTGTATTGCGCATATTTGGATCTTTCTGTGTTTTAAGAAATTTTTCACAATAGATCTCTTCTGGGGGGAGTTGATTCCCCGGGCATTGATGGAACAGATTTTAAAAGACATCCCAAAGCCTCCCCATCCCTCCCCAGGCCGCTTCCCCCCATACCCACCGGAATCTGTTACATGACTGGCTCAGAAAACATATAATACATAAACCCCCCTGTACCCCCCATTCATGGACCTGGTGGTTATCCCAGGCCATGGATGGAACAACCAAATAATCCACCTCCCTATTTAAGGAGCTGAGAAAAGTTGTTCTATTGGGTCCGTGATCCGGACCTTTGCCGGCTGCCTACTCAAAGACATTAGTTGGCTTTTAGTGATAGAAAGTTAAAAAGTAAAAAAAAAAAAAAAAACGTTTGGTTGCATATCTATTTCAGTGAGACCTGTGCTAAACCCCCAATAATGCCGGCTATGTAAACATATGACCTTACAGTATTAGTTTATATCAAAAGAGAGAAAAAAAAGAAACATTTGATTAGTTACATATCTATTTCAGTGAGACCTGTGCTAAGCCACCAATAAAGCCGGCTATGTAAACATATGACATTACAGTATTAAATTGTATGAAAAGAGAAAAAAAAAATACATTCATATTTCCATAACCCTACAGTCATTTCATCCACAAAAAAAAAAAAAAAAAAATATTAGTTGCATGTCTATTCCAGTGAAATCTGTGCTAAGCCACCAGTAAAGCCGGCTAAGTAAACATATGACATTACAGTGTTAGTTTATATCAAAGGAGAAAAAAGAAAAAAATTTGATTAGTTACATATCTATTTTTTAAATTTTTTTTTTCTTTTTTCTCTTTCCCTTTCTTTAGTTGCATATCTATTCCAGTGAGATCTGTGCTAAGCCACCAATAAAGCCGGCTATGTAAACATATGACATTACAGTGTTAGTTTATATCAAAAGAGAAAAAAAGAAAAATTTGATTAGCTACATATCTATTTCAGTGAGACCTGTGCTAAGCCACCAATAAAGCCGGCTATGTAAACATATGACATTACAGTATTAGATTGTATGAAAAGAGAGAAAAAAAAATACATTCATATTTCCATAACCCTACAGTCATTTCATCCACAAAAAAAAAAAAAAATATTAGTTGCATATCTATTCCAGTGAGATCTGTGCTAAGCCACCAATAAAGCCGGCTATGTAAACATATGACATTACAGTGTTAGTTTATATCAAAGGAAAAAAAATAAATAAAAAAAATTTGATTAGTTACATATCTATTTCAGTGAGACCTGTGCTAAGCCATCAATAAAGCCGGCTATGTAAACATATGACATTACCGTATTATATTGTATGAAAAGAAAAAAAATACATTCATATTTCCATAACCCTACAGTCATTTCGTCCACAAAAAAAAAAAAAAATTGATTAATTGCATATCTATTTCAGTGAAACCTGTACTAAACCACCAGTGAAGCCGGCTATGTAAACGTGTGAGATTACAGTATTAGTTTATATCGGAAGAAAAAAAAGAAAAATACCTTCATAATTCAATATCCCCTACACTCAATTCATCCCAGGGAAAAAAAAAAAAAAATTCCCCTCTTTCCTCCCCCCTTTCCCCTCTCTTCCTTCCTCACCATCCTTCCTCCCCTCTTCACCTTGGCTCTCACAGAATTATCCTCTCAATCTTCATCCTCCCCTCTTTTCCAAGATTCATTATCCTTTAACATCTCCCTCCTTCGTCCCTCCCCCTTCCTATCATATTTAGTTAAGCCAGGTTTTTGTGTTTTAACCACTGAGATAGCTCATTAGATCTCAGGAAGGACTCTCTGACCCCTTCGTATATTAAATTTACTCTTATGGGGAATCCCCATGTGTATCTGATATTATGGCTCCTTAGTATATATGTATATTGTGAGAAAGTCTTGCGCATATTGCGTGTGTGCAGTGATAAGTCATGAAAAGCCTGGATGTCCGCAAATTCTGATCCATGCAGTGGTTTCTTCCTTAAACTTTCCATGATTTGTAGTTTAAGCCTATATGAGTGTAGGCATACTAAAACGTCTCTTGGCAGATGGTCTGCTGTATTAGGAGCCTTATTAATTCTATGGAAACGTTCCATTGCGCTGCATTCGTAATCAGTCTTTATTCCCAGGAAGTTCCAAATAGATATTAAATATTGTTCAAGCTGAGATTGTGAAATGCTTTCAGGGATACCCCTGATTCTGATATTACTGCGGCGTGAGCGATCCTCCATATCTGCCAGTTTCTGCTCCAAGTTTCCTACTTTGGTTTCCATTAATTTTAGCTGAGCATCTCTTGAGGCGATCTGGGTCAACATCGCTTCTGCTTTTTCCTCGATATGTTTTACTCGAATTCCTAACGCTGAAATTTCTGTTTTTATATCCAGTGAGTTTTCCTGAATTTCTTTTTTTATACACCTTGAGTTGGTTATCAAGACATGTTTTCAGGAACTCTTGGGTTAAGTCTGTTGTATCTGATGTGAGGTAGTTAGGGCCCATTGTATCAAGGTCACTCTCTCCTTCCCCAGCTCCTCCCTGTGTGCAGATATTTCTTGAGTCAGTTCTATCTAAACTCGGTGAGAAAAAGTTTGAGAGGCGCTTTTCATTCTTGCCTTCTTGCTTATCCTGTTTCTTTTCTTTTTTTGGGGCCCCCTTAGGGTCATTTCTTTTTGAGGCCATTATGTATTTCAGTTTTTTTCCCCCTCTTCTCCTTCTCCTTCCTCCAGCCCAACTTTTTACACAAAAAGGGAATAGGTTAAAATTCACCTCTTTCTTCTTCCTTTTCAACCTTCCCTTTAAATATCTCTATGTTGGGGTTCTCCTTTTTCGTCTAATATGATTTTCCTGTATCACAGTTCAGCTTCTCCATTTCCCCATTTCCCCCCTCCTCTTCAACTCTCCTTTAGTTCGCCCTCCCACTTCTTTGCCCTGAATTGCTCTGTTCCCTCTTTCACTGTCAATCTTCCTTTATCCGCTATCTCAGCTTCTTTAGGAAACTAGTCAGAGGGTTTTAATTCATTCAAGGGCAGTAACACACTTTTATACAATCCTTCCACGACTGACCTTAACTTCGGCGTCTTACCGGTATTGCTCAGCTCCAGGTGTGGGTGAAAGTGGCAGGGATCCGTTTCGGGGAGGGAGGGGTGTCTACCTTCGGGGTTTTGGGTCCTTTAACAGAGTTCGTTTTACTTTTTGTCCTGATGTAGCGGGGGTCCGTCGGGGGAGAGGGGGATTCACATCCTCAGCATATCCTCAGCATATTGTTGGTGATAGCGTCTTCTTCGTGGAGCCTATTTCCGATGTCCTCGATGCAGGCAGCCGGCCAAACCCCGCGAAGACGCAGCCTACGTCACCACGTCATCGCTCCAATGGTGCAACCCACAAACTATATATATTGTTTTCATCGTCATAAGAAGGGCATTCTTTTTATACCATTATTTTGATAATAGCATATAAGTTGATATAAAACAAAATAATAAAATATGTCAAAACAAATGAAAATACAAATTTACAGACTTTTATTTGAAAAATCTTAAACGTATCTATAAGAGACTACAAAAAAACACTGCTAAATGGTTTCTAATATTTGTCCTGAGTTCAGAAATAGCCCATGTTTTATGTTTTGTACTTTTTTATTCAAGTTACAGGGCCAGAAGTATAAGTAGTGCAAAGCAATTTCTAAATCCTTTTTTTTTTTTTCTTTTTTCAAAATTAGCAATAGTGACATTGTAACACTGATATCTGTACTAAATCCATGAATGACCCCCACATGTACATAGTTTTCAAAACTAGACAACGCAGGGCATTTACCTTGGGGTATTTTGACACTTTTCATGTAGCCATATTACCATCAACCTTTGCCAAAGTTTGCAACAAAAAAAAGATGTCCTGAAAATGTGAAGGGGTATTTCCAAATAACACCTCAATATGTGTTCAGCAACATCTCCTGAGTACAGGGATACCACCCATGCATAGGTTGGTTAGGTTATTTGAGGGTTAAAAGGACACATTTGAGAGGTGCGCTTTTTGGTTTTCCAATATGGAATTTTGACATGCAGAAAACCTGCACCCATGTCCTATATGGGATATATCTTTGAAGCCAGCCAATGTAATCTACCCTCACCAAACCATACATTTTTTTAAAAGTAGACACCCACAACTCCTTGTGGCAAGGTCTCAGCAGCCACTGATACATCACTATATGATGTATTAGAAAGCTGAACAGGGTCAAAATCGAACCCTGAGTCAGCGGTCTCAGAATCAGTGCCTAAGCAATGATCTACGGCAAAGAAGGGGTTAATAGCTCTTAATCTAGCCTATGTGGTACTGGAATACATTACCGTACAAAGAAATGAGTCCACAAAAAAGTGCAGACAGCTAAAAATAGTGTTGCTGTGCAAGATTACTTCTTATACAGTGATCAATGGCAGGGAAGGGGTTAATACAAAGGGAATGGCTTTCATAAAACCTGACAATTTTATATGCTCATATTGCTCATTTGAGCAATCACCTAACCACCTTTGCCACTAATTCGTTGTTACTGCTTGCTATACATGCGCTCAGACAGCTTTAAAAATAATCAATTTGATTGCGTCAGCAGTAATCTACAGCAAGGAAGGGGTTAATAGCTCTTATAAGAGCCTTTGTAGTAATGCAATAAATTACAGTACACAAAAATTAACCCCTAAAAAATGCAGCAAAACCTCAAAGAATTTTCTGATGTGCAAGATCACTGCTTACACATTATCAATGGCAGGTAAAAGGTTAAACAAAGGGAATGGCCATTGGGTCTTAATTTTATTTATTGTTTTATTGTATTTTTATTATTTTATTTTACTTTTACTAACTTTTTCTACTTTTATCTATCTCTTCTCCCTCACTAAAAAAATGTGAGGAGAGGGAGGCAGATCCAAAATGGTCAGATCAATATTGGTTTCATATTCATCTGACCAGGCAGTGGGTATGCTCATCTGATAGGCAATTGTGTGACAGCCTCAGAGTACTGGAAGCAGCTACTTTCTCTTTCTTGTGCTCTTGCCCTTAGAAGGGCAGCGCCATCTTGGTTACAAAGTGACCAAGACTGTGCTTTTTTTTTTGCTTTTTTTTTTTAGTGTTGCTTATTGTCTCGACTTGCGAGTCATAGGAAGTGATTAAATTCGGCACTGTGCTCTCCGGAGCAATTGAAATGCCGACGGACGTTTTTTTTTTAGTATTGCACGATGCAATACTAAACACACACCTTAAGTAAACAGTTGAACCCCCTAATTCTCCATAACCGGAAAAACAGTAGCGATACATGGCTGATAGGAAAGGGAGTCTGGAGGGAAAAAGTAGGGAAAGGAGAGAAGAAGGGAAGGAAATAAAAAGGGGAAAAGGGAGAGATGAATTAGAGAATCACAGAGGCTGTATTTGGAGGCAGATGTGGATTCGTATAATTTAAAAATAAGGGTGAAAGATGTTAGTAAAGTGGATATAAAATCCCTGACCCCCGATCCATCGCTCAACCTCTTATTGAAAAAGAGAAATAGACGGGGCAGCTCAACTCTTCCAGCAGAGGTCTGATGTAAGACTACATACTTTGGTAGTTTGGCGTATCGCTCGTGATCGCCATTCAGAGATTCAAGGTGGGGTAACAATCCTTTGGATCTCTCTGCACACATGTTTGGGTTTGTGTGCAGGATGCTGCGGTCTCAGTATGAGACAGATGTTTTTAAGTCTTTTTTGTATTATTGTGTATTGGTAATGTTTTTGTATTGTACATTGCATGGATCCCGAACACAGAAAGAAGCAGAATAAATACTTAGTATGAATTTGTTTGAGTACTGACTTTAAACGCACAGGGAACACATTCCCAGTTGAAAAGATCCATTATTATGAAAACTCCAATAGAGGAAAGAATAAATATAGCCTTCCTCCAAGAAACACACTGGATCCAGCAATATACACTCAAGTTTATTTCCATAAGATTCTCAATAGTGATTAACACAGCATTACAGGAAAAAAAAGGGGAGTAGCTATTTTGACAGACAAAGAGACTGAAGTAAAGATTAAATACCAAGAGATGGATGAAAATGCTAGATACATTATTGTAGTTTGTGAGCTCAGTAGTGTCCTATATACACTGATAAACGTATATAATCCAAATGCTGCGCCAACTCGATATTTAAATAAACAAAGACTGAGAAAGTTAAACAGGGAATACTAGTGATGGCTGGGGATTACAACTGAACACCGGACTACCTGATAACAACATATGTCCAAATCTAATCAATGGATGTATGGAGGGTCTACCACCCACAAGAATGGGATTTTATGTGCCTCTCCAGATCCTTTAATACTTACTCGAGAATCCATCAATCTGATACTTGGAAATGTAGAATTAGTTAATAGGGTAAAAAAAAAATATTGATAAACGAAATCACATGGTCCGATCATAATATCATTATGGAGCTAGAAGATAGTAGTAGAAACAGGATAAGACCTGAATGGAAAATAAATAACTCCATTCTAAACGACTGAAACATCAGACATATCTCAGATCTTACAGATAAAGTATTTAAAGAGAACTGCAACGGATCTGTCTCAGATACACAATATATTGTACATATAAGGCCACAACCAGAGTGTACCCAAAAAGTGTAGAAGCAGAAAGTATAATCTTTCTGATGTGGAAGATAGGTTCCGCAATGCAGATATGAGAACAGACACTCTTAAATAGACAAGACAGATAGCGAGGGTGTTTCGCCTTAATGATAACACACCTTTGGTTGAGCTGCGGATGGTTAGCCACCAAGGACTTAAAACCTCACACACACTGAAATGCTAAAAGAGAGGAGGTCTGTACTGTAATACACCAAGTAATAGTAACGCTGAGATACTAGAACAGGATAATATACAGCATGGAGGTCAATGCAGGCCGAGGTCAACACAAACAGAATACTGGATAATCAGGAGGCAGGTAAGGATCGGGGCTGGTAGAAATCAGGATAGTCAGAACAAAACTGGGTCCCACCGGGAAATCAAGACGATAAGGACAAGGCAAATAGAATGGTCTGGAACAGGCAGGAGTCTGGACTGGCAGCAAACAATAGAGAAGTCAGGATACAAGCAAAAGGTCAGCAACAGGAATCAAAAATCAATAATAACACTAGTGAGGCTGAAGAGAGCACTAACACAGGCCACTAGCTGTTGGAGAACTGAGCTTTAAATAGCCCTCCAGTGATTAGGTGCAGCCCCTGGGCGGAGTTTGCAGGGAGGGGCAAGGTTTACAAATAGCCCTGTACTGGGCTTCAATAATTACTTTGTTGAACGTGTACTGTGGCGACGCCCACTACCTGTTTGCTCTGCAGGAAGCAAAGTCGGCCTGGCTGTGCATTTTGACCTCTATGGAGGACGTCTGGAGCAACGGGAAGTGACAGAAAGTAAAAAGAACAACGGTAAATCCCTATCTGACCTGGACATACAATTTTATGAACTATCAAAAGAAAACAAGCAGTGTCTCACAAACGAGAACAAAAATAAACTGATGCACTTCCAAGGTAGAATCAATAATTTCCTTATGGAAGAGACGATTCAAAAGCAAGAATACTTGAATGCCAAATACTAGTATAAGGGAAATAGGGCCAATAAGATACTAGCAAACAAAAGGATTACTAAAATAAAAACAGAGCATGAAGTATGCCCTACCCCTAACAAAATAGGTAGGGCATTCAACAATTTCTATAAGAATATCTATAACATACCAGAAGAAGCGAGCAGAATAGAGATAAGAGTTCTTTTTTTTTCTTTTTTTTCTTTCAATTCATCTTTATTGATTTTCATTATTAATTAAAAAAGAAAAAGACAGCAGCCAATACAAAACACAAATATACAGGAGCGTAACATTACATACTATTTATCATACAGTTGGTAGTATTATCAACAAATAAAAGTGACTGTTAGTTGTAATGATGTTTCATTCCATATGTGTCACTTTAATAGGACCGACATTGATCATATTTAAACCTCCTAACTGTCTTGGGTCCCACCTCCAACGCCGTACTGCTATGGGGGGGATTGCTGCTAGTGGGTATCATCTCTATATCTTTAATTTCCGTGCGGGTATCTCATTATTTAACTTCTATAGTAGGGTTTATCTATAAGACTCCCACCAGGGAATTTGATGTTAATACCACCAACTCTTCTTAATACATATTCACATTCATCCTTCCATTCACCACCGCACCATCACCCCCAAGCGCCCCCCCAGTTGGTGCAAGCTTGCTATGTCCTGCATCACAGGATCCCTCTCAATCCTCACATCATTCCATTTGGCCCAGGTCTTAAGATAATAGTCTTGGGACGCTTTGTCTTTTCTATAGGAAAATCTTTTGGCCCCGGCCTGATTTCCAATTTGCCTTTCTACTTCTAGCCAGATTGGTATCTCGGGCCTTCGCCAGTATCTAGCTAGTCAGATTTTTTTCGCCATTAGGATATTCAGTGGAAGTGTGGTACTATATTTATCCCTATAAGGAATGTCCATATGGAACAAGAAAGTCTGAGGCAATAGCTGCAAAGGCAGACTAAAGATCTCTTGGCATCTGGCGGTTAGTTGCCTCTTCAACTCAGTTAGTCTGCTACATTCCCACCATATATGGATCTGGGACCCTTGACTACCACAGCCCCTCCAGCATAAATCATCTGGTAGGTGATGAAACTTAAATCAGCGTGTGGGCACCCTATACTAGCGATACATGAGTTTAAAATATTATTCTTGTAAATTTGCACAGTGTGTGGCCCTCCTGGTAGACTGCCAGGTACTATGCCATTTCTGTAATGGCTCATTCAATGATAGGTCTCTCTCCCATCTTACCATTGCCCCAGGTTTGTTCTCTGTTAAGAGGCTTTCCAGAAACGCAAGCAGCTTAAAGATCATTTTCTCAGGAGTGACGAGAACAGTCTTAAAAAAGTCTCCCCAAGAGTCTGATGGGGTAGTCTCAGTTACTGAGAAAAAGTGTTTAAGTCTTAAATATGTAAATATTTCTGCATTTGGGAGGCTATATTGTGTCTGTAGGTCTGAGAAAGAGAGAACTGTCATTGGCAAATAAGTCAGATATGCAGTGAATCCCACTGTTGTCCCAGCGGAAATCGCCGCTATTGGCGTGTAATAACTGATCTTTTTCAGAGCTCCTATTGTTCTACGTAACCTATGTACATTTTGGATAAGTGTTCCAATGATTCTATTGTCTGGTCTTAATTTTCTAAATGTTTCTGGACTCGGCCATTGGAATAGGAATGGATCAACATTACCTGCTCCCACCCCTTACCTGCTCCAACCCTGATCACCTGGACTCTTCACCCTCCACGTCAGGACACTAGCCAACTGACACGCATTCTGCAGTCTGATCAGGTCTGAAAAGCCTGAGAGGCCTCTTTTTTGGAGACTCCTTTTTAATTCTGCCTTAGCTATTCTTGGCTTGCCAGAACCCCAGACAAACCTCAGAAATTCATGCTCAAATTGTCTAAGTGCATCTAAAGGTACTCTGTATGGAATCACTCTAAGCAGATATAGCACTTATGGAAGTATATATGGATTTATAATGTTTAATTGGCCTAGCCAAGAAAGTTCTAGTGACTTCCATGTATTTAGTATATTCTTAATTTCCATAAGTACCATATTTGCTCGATTATAAGACAAGGTTTTTTTCAGAGCAAATGCTCTGAAAAATCCCCCTCGTCTTATAATCGAGGTCGTTTTATAATCTGACCTCAAATTGAGGTCAGATTATAAGACATGGATCCAGGTCCCCAGCAGAGCTGCAGGGGACCTGGATCCCCCTCTCTAGCGGCAGGGGATGTCTGCGCAACGAGCACAGACTCCCCTGTTTCCGCCCGGCACGACCGCCGGGGCTTCTGTGAAGAAGCCGGGTACTTCCGCTTTCGTCACAGAACTCCCGGCGAGCGTGCCGGGCGGCAGCAGGGGAGGTCTGTGCTTATCGCGCAGACTTCCTCTGCTGCCCCACTAGCCACCAGGGTAAATCGGGCAGCTGGGGGTTGTCTGCACGATACGTGCAGACATCCTCCATGCTGCCCGACACGGCAGACTATTATGACGGACAGCTGTCCGTCATAATAGACTGCCGTGTCGGGCAGGATGGAGGATGTCTGCACGTATCGTGCAGACATCCCCCGGCTGCCCCCACTAGCCACCAGGGATTGAGGTACAGGTAAGGGGGGGGGGGGCAGAGAGACAGGGGGAGGGAGTGAGGGAGGGGGGCAGAGAGACGGGGAGGGAGTGAGGGAGGGGGGCAGAGAGACAGGGGGGACAGAGCAGGAAGGGGGGGAGAGACAGAGGAAGGGGGGCAGAGAGAAACATGTGGGGGGGAAGAGACAGGTGAGGGGGGAGTGGGGAGTGAGACAAAGCTGGGGGCAAGGGAAAGAGAGAGGCAGCATTGGCACATAAAAAGAAATAAACACAAGAAATGCATTTTTTTTTTTTATAATATTTTATTAAAAAAGCAATTTACATGTGAATATATACAAGTTTAACTTTTTTCCTATAGGGTAGTCTTATATTCAGGCTTTTAGTTTTTTTTCCTAAAGGAATATCCAAAGTTTGGGGGGTCGTCTTATAATCAGGGTCGTCTTATAATCGAGCAAATACGGTAACTGGGCATAATTAGTGGAGATAATATTTTACAGTGTGTGTGTGATTTTGATTCCAAGATAGTCAATTGGGCTTGTGTTCTGTGTATTTTGGCCGAGAAGTTCTAATATATTCCTCTGACTGGAGTCTAAGAAAAGGGCAATGACCTGGGTTTTGGTTAGATTCAATTGATAGTTGGAAATTGCGGAGAACTTAGAAATCATTTCCAGCATTGTCGGGATTGAATGTTGGGGGAAGAAAGCGTTAGCAGGATGTCATCTGCGTACAACATAATGAGATGAATATTATTTCATATTCTAATTCCATTACTATCCCTTGATTTTCCGTAATAAAACGGCAAGAGGTTCAATTGATAGTGCATATATTAATGGGGCCAACAGGCACCCCTGACGTGTCCAATTCCTAATCCAAAATAATGGCGAATCCAGAAACTGACCACCTACTCTGGAGCTGGGGTTAGAATACAAAGCCAGCGAGATAAGAGTTCTAAAATACATTAAATCTACCAAAGAAAAAACCAACAGGAGATGAATAACGTGAATAGACCCATACAGATATCAGAAGTAAAATCAGTCATACACAAATTAAAACTGAATAAAGCCCCCGGCCGGATGGATATAACACATTCTATAAAATACTGGAGGATCATTTGGTAACCCTGCTAACTAGAGCGTTTAACAACTATGCAGAAAAAGGAGAGATCCCGACGGATATTAAGTTGAGGGCCTTTCATACCATGCTTCCCATATATCCCTACAGGCTAATAAGTTATCATCATTAAGGAATGATGCTTTTTCCATTGTCCACTGGTAGTTTATTTGTGATTTTATTTCATTCAATGTTGGTGGCTGTTCGCTCCTCCAATGTCTAGAAATACGTAGCTTTATGGCCATTAATACATGTATTACAAGAGCCAAATGTGAATTAGAGAGTTTTGGGGGGTCCAAGTGGAAAAAATTATCTGGCAGAGGTCAAATTTGTTATATTAGATCTACTTGGAGATCTAAAGATCAGGCTATCTTTTTTTTTATTTTTTTTTTATAGAACTTAGAACAGGGCAGTCCTATCAAACCCGTATTAAGGTACCTAAATTGGTTGGACGTTGCTACCTGGAATTTACACAGCTTCACTGGGACCATGTACCATCTGTGAAGAAGTTTCACAAAGGTCTCTTGAATATTAATGCAATTAATGTATTTCCTGACTACTTCAAAGGATTTTTGCCACTATATCATTGGAAATGCTAACCCCAGATCTTCTTCCCATTTGACAATAGTGCTTAATTTCTTTCCCTTCTTTGAGTTAGTTAAAATGTTCCTGATTTTAGAAGTTAGTTTTGCTTGACATCCACCTATCAGACGGTAAAGCGGTTTCTCTTTTGTAATTACCATTTTCCCCAGGAAGGCTTTTAGTCGAATTTATATGAATCTTTCTATATCTAAACGTCCATATTTTGTTTGCAGCTGACCAAATGAACAAATCTCCTTTTCGACATAGAGGTTCTCCGTATTTCTTATACCTGCTCTCAACCATTGTTGTAAATCCAGATCTTGTAAAATTAGTTTGAGTGGTTAAGGGAGTATTCCGGGTTATATTGTTTGTCTGGTATAGCTCTTTTTTGATGGGGCCTATGGATTTATAAACTTGCTCTATTATGATATTGTCAATATTCAATTTTCTAAAGTCTTTTTTTTATCTAACTTGAAGAGGGAAGAGGGATCAATAGTTTTGCTGTCTATTTTTTTTTCTTCATGAATATACCAATATTTCCCCTTTGAATTTGGACTCCCCCATCGAATACAATGAGAAAATTGTGCCGTACGTACGTTTGGGAAGGAGAGACCTCCTTCTGACAATTTTGATATGATCTCCAAAGCTATACAAGGCTTTTTGCCCCCCCCCCCCAAACATATAAGAAAGAAGTTTATGAAACAGATATGTTTTACATGGAACTCGAAGTGGGATCATAAGAAACAGATATTCTAGCTTTGGCAAGATATATGCTCTGAGAATATTTAGTCCCAGTAATATATTACTTCCCTATTACTGCAAATCAAAATGTATTAACATTTCCCAAATTCACAGACTGAATAAATCAATACATTTAAAAAATAAATAAATATCTTTAATATTGTTAATACCCTTTCTCTTCTATTCCCTTAAATCGAAATTTTCCATATTCATTTCTAGAATTTTTTTCAGAAGGGTTCTGGGCATCACTTATATCTATATTGTGTTTTTCTTTTTACCTTCTCTAGAATGACAATAATCCAATCATGATCAGGTTTTCTAAATCCTTAAATACTCTTATGATAAAAGTTAGATTAAAGTCATGGTAGCAAGTCTAGATCTATCTATCTTTTTTAATAGTTGTCTAGAAATTCTTGGCCTTTTACCGGCCCATATGTAGTTATTAAAATCCTCTGTGTTTCCTTAAGCCAGGTTTTACAAAGTATCAAAGGAAGTGATCTAAATATGTATAGCCAATTTGTTGGACATTTATTTGCCCACACTATGAGATCTCCATGGCTCTCCATTCTTTAATATATTTAGTCTTACATAGTCTTAATATTTCTTTATAGTTGATTTCTGCTGTTCTCGCCTCCTATCCTAAAACCTTTAATTCATAGATTATTTTTTATGTTCTAAGCAAGAGTTTCTTGGGCGAGAACATACAAAACGGTGGATTTAAAGGACACCCTTGTCTAGTTCCATTTTTTTATGTGGAACCATTCTGACACTTTTCCTGAGCCCATAACTCTGGCAGTGGGATCCATGTACAGCACCATAACTGATCTCAAAAACTCCCCTTTAAACCCATATTCTACCAATGTCCAAATCACTCTATCAAATGCTTATTCAGCATTGAATTGTATGATGTTAAAAGGTATTTTCTGTCTTGATGTTACATCCAGTATATTAATCAGTCTAATAACATGGCTGGAGGAAATCTTTTTGTGTGTTTATA